>SNQJ01S0008615.1:87117-124707 GCA_010110895.2 Picea sitchensis | reverse complement strand
GGGATGCTTCCAACCTCATGGCAATTTCTAGGGATTTTTACTACGACGTAATCTTCTTCTATGTCAAAGGGCATCATATATGAGGTAACAATCCTACAATGAACCATTCCCTATGTTGCTCATCTGGAATCTGGAAGGTCAATCGATCCTTCAATATCTTGAATCTCTAATCAAAATCCCATACTGACTCATTTAAAAACTTCTTGATCTCTTTTAGCTCTGTAATACACTACGACTCAGACTTCGGTTTCTGGAACTCTTTCAACAAGGCTTTCTTGGTGTTTGTTAATGTTCTGGTTTATTCTCATACTTCATATACCATTGTAATTCATGTTCTCTGAATGTCATTGCCAACTGTGCAATATTTGCATCATCATCCTAGATGTTCTTCACTTTCCATATTGATTCAAAAACAAACAAATGTTGTTATGGATCCTCTTTCCCCGCTCCATGGAAGACATGCATTCTCAAAGTGGGGTATAACCCTGACATTTTGTTCTGCGTGGTATTTGTCCTAAGTGACAATAATTGATTATAACTTGGCATACTACTTCCACTACTCTGACTACCTCTACTTATATATATACTTCCTTCACTAACTATAATTGATAAAGCTTCAGATATTACCTCAGTCTTTGGAGATGCACATGGGGTCGTGGGTTTGAGGCAGAGTCTGACTTGAGTGGGATGTAACAGATCTTCTTCCACTGTACTGAGTAGATAGACTTTCCCTTCTATGCACATAATCCCTTCGATCTATAATATTACGCCAGTGTCTCTTTCCTCAATCTCACTGTGTTTCCCTTCTCTCTCAGCCACAGTCCTCTTCCTACTATGCTTAAATATCTTATGACTGCGCAATACTCCAAACTCTTCTTCTGTCACACATTCCTCTTCTCTTGACATCCTCATCCCATTCGTTCCTCATATATCATTTTCTGCATTCCTCTTCTCCACACACTCATACCATTCCCTATTCATCCCCCAGTCCCCCTATGTGTGAGAAGGTGCTTAGCTACTAGGGAAATTAGATTCCATCTTCATAACTCCCTTATCACACAACAACAACTTGAGCTAAGTAGATAATGACTTCAAATATATTCCATGTGGACCCTTACATAACTCTCTTTCAACAACATTATATGACTAGGTATAATCTATAGCAAACTCGGTAATATAACCCCCCAATACACTATCCAGCCAAAAATCGATTGCATGCAATATCTTATTGTTTACGCTATTAACTTGTTGAATCAACTTAGGGGTCCAATTCCTTGGGACCACAGTGAAAAATGTTCCATTCTTTTTCGCTAACCTCTATATCCACTCAGTCAAAACATTCAGGAAATCAACAAAGAAAATCTCATGTAAATTTGTGAATGCATACCTCTGCAACCATTGTTTCGAACTGATCCACAGGTTCTTATTCTAATCTCTGGAAAACTCGTGCTCCTTTGCTTCTATCCATTGTCCAATCTCTTCCTTATTCGACCTCCACATTTCCCTCAGTCACAAATCCCAGTACCGACAACAGAACCATTTGTTGGCGCATAGTGGGCAGACCCAGGGTTCAACATGTATTCGCAAACAAAACCCTTAAGATATCGACGCTTTCAACATCACCCGCAAGTAGGCGAAGTCTCACCCAAGGTATCTATGGGGACTACAAGAACCAGGTTTTCATAGTCATGGAGGAATGTGAGGCATTCATTCTAACCATTCGACTTAACATTCATTCACAATACCATTCATTACGTGCACAAAACCATAACAACATATAAGAGATTTGGATTACCCAAAATACATTAAGTGCGTGCAATAAACAAAACAGTAAACTAACACATCAAATCATATAATAGAGACACCATATTTTAACGTGGTTCACCCAATGTAGGCTACATCCACAACAACACACTTCTTATATTATCATTCAACATCATCTCTTACAAAAGGTGTGCACTGCGCTCATACATGATATCCCAGTTATGCCCAAAATTCCCTTGTTGTTCATGCATACAGTGCACACGTATCTCATTATCGTCTATCCAACTAAGCTCACTTTCTCAACATGACTCATCTCAGACTTATCACCACTTATCATGACTTATCACAACTTACTTTCTACCCAAAAACCCTTACATATTTATACTTTTACATTAGGGTTTAGCCTGTTACAAAATGGACCAAAATGCCTAACTAACTTCCTCCTTTCACGCACTTTGACCTCTGAAAATGTTCTAACTACCTTCCTTTCCTCCGAGAACGCTGCTCCTTAACCAACTTGTCGCGTAGTTTTCTCCTGCGCGATTCCCAAAATGTCTTGCTCCAACACTTGGAAAGAGAAAGTTGAACATTCTCATGCAGAACTTCATCTTCGTCTGCACTTGTATCTGAAGTTGGCTCATTGATTTGTTCTTGCATTGACTATTGATATGTATCAACATCATCATTATTATCTAAAAGAGGATTGTTCTAATCAAGGACTAGTTCATAATGTTGAAAATTCTTTTGTTGAAGTCCATTATGAAGAAGTTGAGTCTAAGTTTGAAGCAAATGGACCTTTGTTTGCGTTACTCACAAACATGTAATAACATTTTCCAATGTTTTGTTGGTTAGTATGACTGAATTGCTTTATGTTGTTTCCAACAAAGTTTCCAATACGAAAACCAATTCTATGATCTTAGCCATCATTGTCACACTCGCTTGAACTTGTTTCTTTTGTATTACGCTCGCTTGATTTTTGTTTCCAACAAGTTGGGGGTGTCATATACTACCGAAAATGCACCCCAACTCGCGATTATTACAATTATTTGAGTTTCAACTACTCAACCTTGACAATTTTCACTTAATTATTTCAATGTAGATTCAGAAATACAGTGACTCAATTAATTTTTGGGTATCAGGTTCAACCGAGAATGCACCCAAAAAATACAATTCAACTCAAGTTTAATTTCACACTTACAAGGGAACTATTGCAAGTATATTTTTCAAAATGATATTGAGTTTGAAGTTGAATTGATGAATGTTGATGTGGAATGTCGATGTAGTAAAAAAATTTAACACTTGAATGTTCTTCACAACTACTTGGTTGCAAGTGCTTTGATTGTATGTGTTTGAATGACATTAATTTTCTTTGTACTTTGTGTGTGTCATGTTAAATGATAATTGCAAGTGTGATTATGTCAAAACTAGACATAAATCATAAATCAACCATGAAAATGTTCACCATTGCACATAACTCAAGGTGTACCTAAGATCCCCTTATTCAATTTTGGGTGGATCGAGGACACAATCACCACAAAAAATGTATTTTTTTTTAATATTAAAAGGTTTGATACATGAAGAAGATTTCAACTTGTACTTTGTTCTCCTTTTCAATGAGCAGAGACCCTCTTTTTCAGGGAGATTTAAACTTCTTTCCTCCTTTCATGTATATAACTAGACCAAAATAAGTAAGGAATCACTAAACCTTTTAATCCTTTTTACAAAGTTGGCTTATACTAAGCCCATTGAACTTATGACATTTGCAAAATTTGATGCTCAATAAGATTCATGTCCACTTTTCGTTAAATGTTTTTCATACCAAACACTTATAACCCCTTTTTAATAAAAAAATTATTTTGTGCTTTTGTAAACTAGTATAATGATTAAAAATAATTTTGTTTGTCAAAGTAAGTAACCCAAAATTCTTTATGGGGTTTGTTGTCCTTTGAGCTTTTGTTGTAGCGGTAGGAAAACCAGTCAACGTCCATGATTCTCCATACCATATAGTAATTTCTGTGATATGCCATGAATAACTACCAAGAAGTATCCCTTCTCACAAGCATGGTTGAAACCATGATTTACTTCATAATACACATGGGCACATCGACCCTCAAATTCAAGGGTACATTGGCCTTCTGTGTCTGCTCTTCAAGCATGGAGACTGTTAGCCCTTGGTAAATTGTTGGGCTGAAGAAAACAATCTACCAAGGTAACCTACAAACCAACTTTAAGACTGGAAACTAGCCTTTCCAATCTAGAGAGGGCTCTCTCTGAGACCTAGTCTCTGACAGATAATAACTTTGGACTGACAACTAGATTTAGATGCTTGAGAAAGTTTTTCCTAGTTTCGTTGGCAAGGAAGTATAGTACTTTTTGGGCTATGGAGTCAACCCCCTGAAAATAAGAGAAATCAATGACTGGTAGGGGAAGATTTGAGAGGACAAAGGCTAAATAGGTAATGGTCTTTCAGTTTCAATATCGTTGTGTATGGCGAAAAAAAGGAGAAACATAAAGAAAATCAGAGCACCATTAGAGATGAATTCCGACCTAACTTAGAAGAAAGCACATAGTTTAAATGGTTGAATCTAAAGCACCACAAGATGAATTTTAAACCCTTTAAATATTTCCAATTTAAACGAATGAAACATATATGAATTTGCAGGAAACACGAAGTACATACGAAGATAGGATCACAACACAGCAAACCACCACCACTAGAATCTTTTCATCGAAAGCTTCAGGACCTCTGCATTTATATTTCCATCAGATTCAGAAAATTACATTCAAGAGTGTCCTGTCTACACTTTTTTTCCAACCTCGCTTACATAAAAAAGATCCAATATATAGAAAACTAACGCCCTCCTGGGATGCTAGGTTTGAACTACTTCTCCCTAGAATCCTGGATTCGGTTACTCTCACCCTGGACAACCTCTTCAAAAAAATTTACTAAAAAATAGAAACCTAACTACACCCAATCATAACATAACCGACACATTCGTTTAAATAATTTGGTCATGAGTAAGATTCGACCATCTGGTTGTGATAAATCGATGTTTTCTTCTAAGGGGTGCCAGAGTAATCATGTGTACTACTGGAAACTCTGTCACCTTTATATAACTAACTCTGGTTTTTGTTGCGCGATTATTGGCTATAGCATGCGTGTGGCGAGTTTGTGTAGCATATGTCCATTTTTGGTCGCTCGCGCAACTCCAAGTAGCAGCAACAGTTGGGGACCATGCATCTCCTTCAAAACTTGCATGTGTTTCATTAATACCTTCCCTTCTCATCAGGTAAGCTTACAACATTTGCGCAGGGAATATTCAATGCGCAAGTGATGCGCCTGACTTCTTGTTAACGTAAGAAAGCAGGCTATGTACGGAGAAAGATTACATGCCATGACCCAAAAAGACAAAAATGGGGCTCCCTTACTCATGCTTCCACAACTCCAGTTAGGGGATTTAGCTCGTCCTTATTTTCTGCCTCCAACTTCGCCTACAACCTTAAATCTATGACTATTTTTCTTAAAGACAAGTTTCATTTGTTCAAACTCTTCACCTGTCTCAACAAAACCACATTTCTTTTCAGTTTTGATTGAGCACCGGAGAGAACTGCACATGCATTATCAATAGCTGGTCTGCACTCTTTGAAATGTTTCGTGATTTTTTCCTTTGACATCCTTTGTTCCTCCCTAAGCTCAATGATTACATCTTGGGCTTCTCTGAGCTGTTTTTTTAAGACGATTTACATTCTTTTCTCTCGCTGTGGGCGAGGTAGGGGATAACTTACCTGCTCAACTCTGTGAAGCTAGTGTTTCAATAATCTTTTCTGCCAACTGTCTTCTCAACTCTTTGTTTTCTTGATAAAATTGGGCTATAACGTGTTGCACTTGCTTTAGTTGTTGCTTCATTTCCTGAGTATTTGCATTTTCCTCACCTAACTCCACCTGTCTTTCATCGATTCCCTTATTTGCACCTTCAACAAGCTCTAGCTGAATTGTGTGTATGGGAAATCTCTTGGAAGAGGACTCGGTATGCGGTTTACTGGGAGCTTGGATCTCCTCAGTTTTATCAGTCAATCTTGACCTACTTTTCTTCTGGGATGTTGGCTGACTAAATGATGAGTCTTCTATTTCTTTCCCTTTTCTCTTTTCAGTAACATTTTCCTTTCTCGTCTCTAAACTATGAAGTACTGATTCCTCTGCAGATAGAGGAATGTCTCCTTTAGGTCTCTGGGAATGTTAGCTGAAATCATAAAAGAATTCCATTCCTTGTTCAAATGTCTCAATTCTTCAACCACTAACATCTTAATTAATGAAAAATGGAATAAGTTGTTCCCTGGCTGACAACCTTGGCCTAGACATTGTATGTCATCTTTCCCAGGCATTGACACAAGAAGGAAGGTAAGTTTAAGGGATTTTCCCTATGAAGTGCATCATTAACCTGATGTGGTATGGATACACCATGTCAAACCATCCTTCACAGGTGAAATATTTTCTGATTATCTTTAAAAGTTTCTCGAAAGGCTCAAGATACTTGTTTGGCATGCCGGCTCCAACTTTCCCATTTCAACATTTGGGCTTGATGAAATCCATATAACACGAAATGTCTATAGGCATACCTTTAAACCATTTTTCTCCGGATGGAGGGATCTCTGTCGCAGCTGACAAAGTTTCCTCTGTCACTTGGAAAGTGATTCTTGCAATTGTTGTGCTGACCCTAGTAAAATTGAGGGCGAACTGCTCAACTAGTTTGGCATTATATCCTTGAATCCTTTCACTGAAACGCATACATCTGGCTTGTTCAAAAGATGCCATGATCGTCGGGTCTTCATTTATTAACTCCAAATATTGAGGTTCAAACCTCACGGCCCTGCCACTTCTCGCATTCTTTCTTTTTCTTTGGGAAGTTGCCATGATGTTGGAATATATTAATTTCACAGGCGCATTAATGAATTGTAATACCCTCTCTACACTGCAAACCAATCAGTAATAGAGGATTATAGCATGGCAATAAAGTGCGATGGAGGAATTCAGTGTAGTGGGAAAACTCAGTGCGACAGTAAAGTGCGACGAAAAAAATCAGCACAATGGGGAAACTCGATGCGGTAGCAAACAACAATGGGAGACTTGACGCGTGACGGAAAATTTCGGCGTAGTGGAAAACTTGGCACGACAATAGGAAATTCAGAAGGAAGAAGGATGACTGTTAGAAGAAACAACTCATCCAAAAAGCTAGTTTGTAGCAAGCTCCAAAAGACTTTAAGAAATGGTTGAAAACAATGGAGGAGACGCAGCAAAATCAACACAACAGACTAATGTAACGACTGGCAACAAATAACTTTTACGTAGCAAAGGGCTCCAGAGCTTGCTAAAAAATCTACATATGACTCACAAACTCTAAAAGTGAAGGAGAGGGATGGAGGGTGGCCAATATTTATGCTTGAACGCATACATAATGAAATCATGGAAAAGGACAGTAAATCCATGGCGATGAAGAGTTCAGAAACAGGTTGAAGATTTGTGCAACAAACTCATGCAACGGGTACACTTTTGAAGTATGCAAAGTACAAATGATAGAAGTGCCATGATTGTTTACTTTTCTGACTTCATGATTAGAGAATGCTGCTCATAATATCTTTTGACGTGACCTTTATCCCAACCACTTGACTCGATTTTGGTACATAATTTCCACTTTTCGACATGACTCAAGACTTAGGGAAGTGGACCTTTATGATTTAAATGTGATGAATTTTACACCCCTTTAACTAACTTATGGCCAGACCCATTACTCGATAATTTCGAACCACTCTTTATTTTGTCACTGACCTTATAAACTTTGACACACTGACTATGACTCATCTAGTACTGACTCTAACTGCAAAAATCACGGTGCTAATAGAGACCATGGCATTGGTGAGTATAGAGTCGGTCCCGCTGAGTGCTACATTTGACCCACAAGAACTAAATCATAATCTCTAGAAAATCACGTAGATGGGAACAAATCACACCTAATTGTTGATGCATCGAATAAGATTGTGCCAAAGAATTATTGAATGGCTTTATTGGGCAAGAGTTATCTCATGATGATCCTTTTTTCCGCACCTTCATACTCGACCTTACAATAGTAGCATATGGAAGGGGGAACTGAATCAAGGAGAGATCGTGGATGATTTATCTCATTGAGATATTTATCACTGAGTTTTGTTGATGATTCTACAAACCAAGTGGAATATATAGTGTTGATTGATCCGTGCGAGAAGATTCATATCTATGGCAATGTGAGAAGGAAGTGTGCGTTGATGTAAGAAATGGAAAAATCCTTACTCAGACATTTTCGAATCTCCTAAGGCTAAGTGAGATAGAGATGATTATAACCCTAGGCTTATAGCCTGTCAAAAATCTCGATCAGACCTCCAGAAATGTGATTCTTGGATTTGATGTTATTTTATAAATATGTAATTTTATGTCTTTTATTTGAAATAATATGAAGTAAATAAAAAAGTGTACTTGCAAAGTGTATGAATTTATGTAAACATGTAAATAAGAAAAATACGAAACAAGTGAAGAACAACTCTGAAAACCAGAATATAAAAGGTCCCATGAGTGAGAAGAAATCAACAAAACTTTTATTTAATATCAATCTGAGCTACAACTAAGACTATCTCTTCAATTCCCTGTGAGGACTTGGACCAGTGTAATTCTTGGAAGTCCAAGATGTTATTTGACTCATACATAGACAACTAGTGTAAAAAATTGAAGACCATAACATAAAATCGGGTTGGATTAGTCCAAGCTACAAGTGGATCATTGTTTTGATTTATGCAAAACTATAATCAATTAGCATTGAATGACCTCAGAACTTCTAACTAAGACCAAATAGACATTCAAGAAAATGAATGCCTTGGATCATGTCACCTGTTAATGTTTCCTAGCCTTTTCTTTGCCATCTTTAGAACAATCATGATGTCAGCAAGATAACTTAGCTCCAATGTAAACTCAATATGGAATGAACATATAATAATCTCACTTGAGGCTAAAGCATACCTTATAAGAAGTTTTACTTCTCTATTTTCTCATGCCTTCTTTGTCTTGCTCTCCTTCTTTTATATCTTCATAAAGTAGTTGGGTAATTTAACTACTTTTAGTTTAAAAAGTTAATTAATTTTATTTAGGAGAAGACAACTTTATTTATTATAAGGGTAATAAATATTTAAATAATAGGTGGTCCCACTAGGTCTTCTCTCCTTTATTCCCCATAAATTCCCTTGTAACTCAAAAAATGATTAAACAATATAAATATATCGACATCATGAAAGATATCAAAACAAGACACCCATCCAAATATACTAGATCAACAAACACTTGTATCTCCCAAAATACCAAAACGATATGATATTTATAGTTTTCAAAAATAATATCGTATGCTTGTTGTCCATCTAAAAAATGTATCAAGTGTATAAAATAGCAATGTTATAATACAAATTAAAATAAGTGGGGGCGTTTCTTTTTGAAAAACTCCTCTCTTTCTTTTCTACCTTCTAACACATCCAGTCTAAGATTGAGAACGTCTTCATAATAAGACTTTTTCTCATCCAGTTTTACTATTTCATGGTGCATGTCATTGAAGGTGATCTCTCTTTTTCCACTCTCTACTATTGATGATTGTTGTTTGGAATGTATAGAAGAGGATTGGGATGCTTTAGAGCTATGATAGGTAGCAAATTTCTTTCATTTTTCTATCTAGAGCTCATGGGGAGACTTTTGTAATATTTAGGAGGCGAATGGGCCATGGAGGCAGTTGATGCAACATGTGGTACTGAATGCAGAGGAGGGGGAGGAGGAAGAGGATTATCAGGCCATTGAGCAATACCAGAGGGAGGATTTACAAGGTTGTCATCCCAATCATCATTGACGAGCTATACAGGGGGCTCAGGAAAGTCTACAATCCTGGGATGTGGCTACAGAGGAGCATTAGGAGGAGCTAGAGGCTTAGGCAAAGCAGGTTTCCCACCAAGGTTCAAGTAACCAGTTTGTACTAGCATATTAAATTCTTTTGAATCAACATCAAAGTGAATGGAAATCATTCTCTTGTGCCTCCCTTGTTGCCAAAATACATTTGGCATTCTTCCCCTTCTCCCTTTATTTCCTCTATTTCCACCTTTGTTACTCCCTCGACTGAAAAAGCTCATCTAATTGCCATCATCATTTCAATTAGTGTGAAGTTATTAAGTAAAATACAAGACACAACATGATAAACATCCATTACAACTTTAGTAAATATGATTTAGTTATGGCTCTAAGAATAACACAATAATTCAAGCATAAATGGGAGTAATGGAATAGGAATAATGTAAAATAGGGAAGAAAATCCATATGTCAATAGGGACCCTTCTTTTCATTTCAACTTAAAAAAAATATGAACTGTACATTTCTTGTAAAATTCTCTATATATGAATAGTCTACATCTTTTTTGAACAAGTGAATGTATGTAAATGAGAATATATATGATAGGGTTAAATGATAAAGGGATGTATTTTGTGTAAAGTGGCACGCAATGAAAGGAATTAATGGAAATTCATGTTCAATATTTACACACAATTAACATTCTTGTACAAATCTTTTAGTTATGTACACTTTTTCCATTATGGAACCAATAATCAACATAGAATTCTTTTTGAGAAAATTTCCAAACAATTTCTCAAATCAATCAATGTGTTCCCAAGTTATTATCTTCACCATATACCACATACTAAAAATTGTATATATACAGAGTTTAAAACAACCAAATTACCATGCCCACTCAACAAATGCCAAGTTGTCCATTCATTATCAAGAGACTTGGGAGAAATATGAATCCATAAATATGGGTTTTCAACAATGCCAACAAATCTTAAAAATGCTTCTTTTATACTTCTTTGTTGTATAAGGAATTCAATGTATCTTTTAATTACATAAACATGTGAGAAAGAACATGAAAGTGGAGATACAAATGATTGGGATAAAAGGGAAAAATTGTATGAAAAATGATATAACAATGAGGGAAAAGATGTAAATTTTATGTAATTAAAACCAATTTAAAACTTAACCAAGCTAAAATGTCCCTTAAACTCATTTCAATTACCCAACCAATTATCATTTGACCGATGTCAACTCAAACTCCATATTTGAGTATCAAAACGTAGCCCGAACAAATACAACTGTCATTCAAACTCAACCAATACCAACTTATTTAGTAAACCTAGTTCATATAGTAGTGACCATTCGAGACTATGGGATTTTAACAATGTGAAGGTTGGGTATGCGATGCAATGTGTAGTCAACACTAAAACAATGGTTTATTACTATGACCAAGGAGACCACATATAGCACACAACTAAATTCTTTCGACAGAGAAGAAGAGCAGTGTTGAGTTTGTAATGTGATTCTTCCTTCAACAAACCCAAAACACAATGATACCCATTTCTCTGATAGGTAAACCGTGAGTTCAAACAGAGTTAAGACTGAACATGATAGCCAAAGAATGGACACAGGTCGTATCAAGAACAAACTCCATAACATGCGGCCAAACAAATTCATTCACAAGCTAGATGTTCGACAACACAGGTATTCCAACAGAGGATGAACACCTTCAATAACCACTCACATAACCAGATCAAAGATCAACACACCCGATGTTTTCATTGGTAAAACCCTTACGAGAACATCCTGACTAATAGCCTTTGACCACTTGGAGCGGTTATTAATGCAAAGAAAAATATTACGAGAGAGATTTTACAAGAGTTTCTCTGTCGATCATCGACAAATGACCCTCCATTATATATTAGAGATCATGGACCAATCCAGATGTTAAACCACGGATCAATGGCCGTTAAGATGAGGAGAGTATGAGCATTCCAGGATCACTCTGTCGAGAACATGTCGTGACCGTCGGATTATAACACAAATGCATACTAATGCATACTAAAAGAAACACTTTTACCTAATGCTGACATATTGAACCAAGTAGATCTTAACTAACTCCTAAGTGTCTAAATATCCTAACATCCCCTTAAGAACAACTTGGGATAGGATTGGAAGGATTTACAATAATGACACAATAGGAAGGAAGGAGGCATTAGAGCCTATCCCCCTTGATGAAAACTTCTTGAACTCCTGACATATATTGAAGTTTGGAAATCTTCACTTCTGTAGAGACTTTGTGAAAATGTATAACTTGATCTTCTACGTAGGGCAAAGAGCACTTCAATAACTTGATCATGAATAAACTTTTTGATTAATTACATGGGTAGCTCGATGTGCTTGCTGCAATGATGTTGAAGCTGGGTCTTTGGCGAGGCTTGATGGCACTTTGATTATCAAACCAAAGTTTGGTCAGATGCTGCTATTGGAATCCAAAATATGAAAAGAATTGTTGAAGCGACAAGGCTTCTTGAATTGCATTAAATGTTTCTCAGTACTCTACTTCTGTTGAAGAAAGTGCAATAACCTATTGAACTGGAGCCCAAATTGGCAGGTCACGAACCAAGGCTGAAAACACCAACTGCCATGATGGAACTTTTGATCATCCGAGTCGCCCGGTATCTGGTCGGTGAAACCAACCAATAAAGGAATCCCCCTTGAGATGTAATTTATCCTGAACTGAACTGTACCGCAGACATATCGAAGTATCCTTTTCACTTTTGCTTTCAATGGCTTTCATGGGGTGTTTTGCATATGTCGGGCAACAAGACCAACAACAAAGGAAAGATCGGGGCGTGTATGAGTCAAGTATAAGAGGCTACCAACTAGCGGACGATCTGAGGGTGACATCAACTTTAAGAGAAGTACAAGTGGCGGAAAGCTTGACTCCGGTGGAAGGGAGAGGGGATGGTTTACAATGCGTCCATGTGAAAGCGTGAAGAAGGTCCTGGCTATAGGCTGGAAAATTCCTTCATTGGTTGCAAAACTTGGAATGAAATAGTGCAAAATCCTAAGTACATTATTCAAATTTCTTCTTAAGAATTTATTTCACATGGTCCTGAAGTTTTAGTCACTACGATGAGATAAGGTCATCAACATAAGGGACAAGGATGATGAGATGGCTTCCTTTCTTGGTATAGACATTAGGATCGGAATGGCATCTAGAGAATCCGGTGTAATAAAGCTATCCATTTTGGCATACCAAGCTCCGGGGAGCTTGCTTGAGACCATAAAGAGAGATTTCTTGAGAAGTGACACCTGAGGATAGAGTCATTGGACATATACGCGGAGAGGTTGTTCCATGTAGATTTCTTCTTTCAAATCGCCATGCAAGCCCGATTTAACATCCATTTGATGGACCTCCCATTTATGTGGTGACAGAGGCAAGAACAAAGGCGGATGGAATTCATTTTGACTCTGAGGGCAAAGGTTTCATTATAGTCAGTACCTTCAACTTGGGAAAATCCTTTAGCCCGATGGACCTTGTGTCTTTCAATACTTCCATCGATGCACCGGATTCGGTATACCCGGTAACGGTTTGCTTTCGAAATAGTTGCAAGATCCCAAGTATCATTTTCCATTAAAGAGCGATACTCCTCATTCATTGTTGTATCCCAATTTGGATGACCTCAAGAAGCCGCAAATATATACGGATCATTATTTTCTGAAACTTGAGCCAAAGAAGAACTCGGCTGGAGGCGTAGCGTGTCCGGCGTTGATCGAAGGATCACCGACAAGACCACCAAAGCGCTTCTCGTTTTGAGCGGACCCATCTAGGAAGCGGTGGGTACGTGCTTGTTAGTTCAAAGGGAATCATCACGGAGGAATGTCCGGCCGGAGGTGGATTTTCATCCTCAACATCATCATCGAAGAAGAATCGAATAAAGCGAGGAAGAAGACACAAGCTGCCAAAGATGGGTCGCTTGAGGTCGAAGAAGGCACACCAGAATTGGGCTTTCATGAGGCCAAGAGATTTTCATCAAATTTAACATCTCTTCTAAGAATAATTTCATTACAGTATGGTTGAATAAGTCTATAACTGACATCTTGAATAACCAACAATGCTTCTTACTTTTAGGTTGCAATGCTTTTTGTTTCTCATCGGGAATGTGAGCCCATGCTATCTTGCCAAATACACGGAAGTGACTTACATCTGGTTTTAATTTTAGTCAAGCTTCTTACGGTGTTATATTTTAAAGAGCCTTTGTGGGGTCACGATTGACCTGTAATTTACGCGATTGATTTATGCATATCTGCGTAAGGCAATCCTTGATTGATCCATACAATTAGCCATTTCTTTTAATGTGCGGTTCTTTCTCTCGGCTTAACACCATTTTGTTGTGGTGTATGAACGATTAATGTTGCATTTAGATGCCACAATAGTCGATAACTTGTAAAAATATTGTTCACCATATTCGCCCTCCATTATCTGTTCTTAACCTTTGAATTTGATGTCAGATTTCTTTTCTACAAGGACCTTGTAGGCTAAAAACTTGTCCAAAACTTCACTTTTGAGTTTTAAAAAATAAAAAAAAAAAAAAAAAAAAAAAAAAAAAAAAAAAAAAAAAAAAAAAAAAAAAAAGAGAAAAGAAAGGAGAAGAAAGAGGGACCACACAAAATCGCGTGAACAAGGCACCAAAGGACGAAGTGCCCGAGAGGGCCGTTTGTAAAACCCGTCCAGATGATGTTTGCCGAGAACACAGCCGACACACACACCATCTACGCATGAAACAAGGGAAGGCCAGTCACCATCTGTTGATTACATAGTTGTTTGCAATGGCGATAGTTTAGATGACCAACTGGCTCATGCCAAAGTTCCCTCAAGTCATCGCTATGAGCAACAAAAATTGATGAAAAGTTGATGACCCAAAGGTTGTACAAGAAACTTGTACAGCACGGTAATATCTTCGATGGTGATTGTAAGAACATGTTTAGGATCTTTTAGATCCTTGATTACAACTTGGTGAGGGTGGTGAAAGCTGACGGTTTTACCTTCAAGATAGGTGATTTGATATCTTTTGAGAGAGTTACAAAAGAAATATATGGAACACATAATACATCATTGAAGCCGACCATTTTGTACTGAATTGTTCCCGGATCCTACAACACTAAGAAATCTATCATCACCCAACAAATATTTCCTTGGTGTTCCATTCATTTTAGAAGAAAATATGGCTTTATCCCTTAGCCATATGATAAGATACTCAGATAATAAGCCACTCATCGGAAGAAGTAGTAGTAGAAGGTGTATTGAAGGGAAAACCCCGAAGCAAAAGTGCATGTCCATGAGAAGAAGAATAAGAGGAATAAATATTGATGTTGTGCTTCTTCATGCGTTTGCTTCTAAGGATGCCATCTTCTTGAAACATTTGGACTCATCATGACCATCTTTATTACAAAAGTTGCAATGTTTGTTAGTATTCTTTTTATATTTTGATCCTTTGTCACCATTGGGAAGCTGGAAGCTATCTGGCGGTTTGGGACCCTTAGGTTGTTTGTTGTTGTAGCGGATGTTGCTTCTTAGGATACTTAGGTTTATCTTTCTGTGGCCCAGGCAACTAAGGCTTTGTTTGAGGAACCTGCAGTGTTGATCACTCAAGTTGTAGAAGCTTATCTTCCTCTCTAATCAAAAATTACAAAGAATCAAGAGTGGGTTCTACATAAGCTTTCCCTAGAGCCTCTTTCCTTGGCATAAAAGGTAGATCTGAAACACAGAATATGCACTACTAGCTTAGAAAGAATAAGATATATACAGCGCTCTGTCCCTTCATTTTTTATGTTGCATTCTATACATAAAGAAGTCAAAGGTGTTTAAACTCCCGGATAGATAGTCTCAAGGCAAGAAAATCACTTGGACTCCAAAGGTGGGTATTTGATTTTCTAACTGTTATGCTCGAATAATGTTGGTTTACAAACACAGATTCAATCTTGTCCAAGTTGCTTGGGGTCATCAACTCCTTGAAGATGTTACCTTAGATCAAGAGAGATGGAAATTCCAATTAGTCCGATAGCCGTCATTCCTAATATCCCATTTAGATTTCTTATCAACATCATTAAGTCGCTTTTCGTTCCCATGGTAGTAAATCTGAGGCCTTTACTTCTTAATAAATCTTCATATGGGATCTCCATTGGAAGTAGTTGTCGGTAGTAAGCATGACAATGCTTGTAGAAACCATATTAAATATGTAGATAATGCAGATTTAAAGGCACGAAACTAATGATCTGGATGGAAGATCTCGAAAAGTTGTGCGGTTTTAAAAAATGATAAGCAGCGAAAGCGGACTTAGGTGAGAGTTATGCCTTTTTAAAAAGGTATAAGCGGTAACCAAATAACCACGTGATAGTGTAAGCTACTTTGTAAGTGACCCACTTTTATAAAGAGAAGTGGGGATCACTTTTACAATGGGGATTTACCTTATATAACAGAAAAGTTGCATGCAAAATAACTCTAAAATAAAATATAAAGCTACTTATAGTGATTCACTTTTATATTTAAAGTGAAATGCACTTTACAATTTTAGCATGAACTTTTTCAAAAAAGTAACAAAGAGAGACTTAAACTCAAGACCTCTTACTTAATAGGAAGTTTAACCAACTGGTCTAGCAAAACATATTGTAATGTTGAAGGAGGATTGGGGGTGTTGTTGTTGTTGTTGTGGAAGGCGGCCTTGGAGAGCATGCTCCAAAAACTCTTTTCACCGCGAAAAATTTAAGCTTCATTGACAACCCGAGGTTTAGATCTCGGTTAGCTTGGGAAGATGCATTTTCCTATCACATTTTACGATTTCTTTGAGATGTCGCGAAAATTTTGGCGGGGCAAAGAGCATACCGCAGTCTAAAGGTAGCGACTGGAAAAAATACAAAGCGAAATAAAATCAAACTTTGCAAAAATTAAAAATCATTATTTAGACTTTATACCTCAGGATTACATTTGTACATGTGGATTTGTATCTTGGGCAAATGGAAACCTTTTCGAGTGAACGAAAAGTGTTTCTGAATGAAAAGTGTGCTCCGGTGCCAATGGAGCAGATCCTTCGGCTTGAGAAATGTATAGAAATGCGAGAAAATGGAGATGAGGCCTTCGGCTTCACGATCTCGATCTGACGGGCGGTCTTCAAAGCGAGCTCACGATACCATATTCAACAACCACGGGTATTTAGCGGAAGGGGCCGAACACCTTGGTAACCACTCACATATCTAGATCAAAGATCAACACACGATGTTTTCCGTGGTAAAGCCCTACGGGGAAACATCCGCGGCCCCAACCAACACGCCCACTTGGAAGCCGGTTGTAATGCAAAATAAAAATATTACACGGAGATTTTACAAGAGAGTTTCTCACAATGATCGCCGGCAAATGACCCTCCATGCTCTTTAAATAGAGATCATGGACCAATCGAGTGTTAAACCAAAAATCAATGTAGATACTAATATAGAGGAGAATACAATGGCCGTTAAGATCGAGGAGAGTATGAATCGTCGGATCACTCTATGTCGGGAACATATCGTGACCGTCGGATTGCCTAACTACAAATGCATACTAAAGAAACACACTTTTACCTAACGACATATTAGACCAAGTAGATCTGAACTAACTCCTAAGTGTCTAAATATCCTAACACTAGAACCCTTTAAACAAAAGGTAAGCCAAGTGCTAGGTATTCACCTTATTCTTTCCAACAAGGAATAGAAAGCTAACACCAATTTAAACTTAAAACAAGTTCAAGTTCGAACCCCCAACAAGCCTTGACAATAACAATGATGGGTTCAACACATTTTCCTCATAACCCTTTATTTTTAAAAGTAAAACATCTTCCAAGGATACATACAATGGAAAATGATAGTATGAACCAGAGAGAAGCAATATATATATATATATATATATATATATATATATATATATATATACACACACACACACAAAAGCCATACTCATCATTGTAAACTCAAAAGCCATGAATATCATTCTTCATTAACCAATTTCTAAAACAATTTCTTATGAGCGAAAGACAGGAAGAGGAGAAACTTTCACAGTCATTACTAGCTAACCAGAGCCACAACTACTTCATTTAATAACAAAATTACTTGCAAAAGAGGCTCAAAAGTTGGTGAGTACTTACCTTGTCCAGTGGTTGATTTATACTAGCTCTCAGGGCCGAGACGATTGTAGCAATGAACAAGAGGTCGATTTCTCAAGCCAAATTGCAACTCTCTCTACACAGTAAAAAACCCAAATGAAATGATGAGAACCCTAGCCCAACAAAGGTGGTAAAGCACATACTTAGAAACATTAATGCCCATCTCCTCTTGTATTGAATGCATGGCCAACTCATCATCCCATGTGTTGATATTCCAACTATATCAACTATTCAAACTATGCCATATCAACACACATATTCATATGAATATTGCCAAATCCTAACCTTAACTCATATCCAAACCATATCATGTGCAATTGCCAAACCAAATGATATTAGCCTTCGTACTTTTGCCATGTATTAACTATATCAACCACTTATTCCATAACAATGCACATATCCACATGAATATGCCAAGTCTAACATAATCATGAATCTTAATTTGTATCCATATTGTTTGCATTTCTTTGTAGTAACATATATATGTTAAGCCCAAAACCAAAATCAAAACCCATGTAACTCTTTATGTTACACTAAACTTCAAGTTTTGAATACTATGGTAAGTATGAGCTTTGAAATTTTAAACTTTTAATTCATTAGGAATATAATCATGTAAGAAAATAGAGGACCATAACCTCTTGCGAATAAATAACTTCGTACATAGCATGCTCAATGCTACCATAATGCTGAGAAGATAACATAATACTTTTTGCAACTTATCAAATGTCATTTTAATCACAAGTTGTATGCCTTCTAAAACTGCCACAAAGCACACTTGTTAGTTGTACAAACAAGTGTTTCGTATAAGCTTTTACCATGATCCAAACATATATATCTCTTTGAAATCATTCATAAAATAACATAAGATGCTAGGAATCATTAAGCCATTGATTTTAAATACCATATATGAAATGATGCCTCAAACTAAAACTGATACCATGCCAAAATGTTGAGAGAAAATGTCATGTTAGAAATTTATCATTTTAGAGTTTTTCTCCTAGGAGACCCCACCTATTATAGTTATTAATATTTTAAAAATATATATAGGCTTTGCAACTCTTTGCGAGCTCTTATAGTAGGTGACAAACCATGAGTCAACAGTGTGATCACCTCCTGCTTTAAGGGCAAAGCTGGAAAGTTTACATAAGGAATTGATATGATCCAAGATGGCGATTGAATATGAAAAGAAGGAAAATAATTAGTAGTTCGAATAAGGCAGGCTATGGAAAATAACTTGATTCTATGGCCAAAGAAGTAGAGAAACTTCCATGAGAACAATGGGAAAGGAATTGAACAAAGATCTCATTATAGAGCTAGAGTCATGTTGATATGAAAATCTTAAGTTACCAATCTAACCATTAGTCCTTCATTGTTAACAAATATTTTTTAGTTTCCAAGATTTTTAAATTGACAATGCACTTTGCAATGTTATGTGGATTGCTTCACTTAACTAAACTCTTAGACTTAAGAACATCAACTTGCTTAATTCATTATTCATAAGTGAATTTGTGATATGTAAAGAAGATATTAAGAGAGAACATTATCAACATAATCACACCAAAACTTGATATCAAATTTCATCAGACATCATGGCTACGTCTCCGGGTCCACTCCCAACAATAAGATCGCTCTTCATTAATCTCAAAATGTTGAAATAATACAATAGAAAGGCTTACAATTCAACTTCTGAAATCACCTTTCAGTTCTGCAACTCAAAAACAAAAAGAGAACCCACCACTGGATTCTACAGGAAATTTTAAGACTTTTAAGTATAGAATCAACTATAGTTGGCTCGGCAACAAAGGATTTGGAAACACCTTTATGATCGACTGCTCCAAATCAAAAACATAGGTCAGATTTGGACTCCTCTCGAAATTCTGAGACTTTTGAGTATAAACTTGATATACTTTTGCACATGCCCTCTGGACTCCCCCTATGGCACAAAATCCAATGTTGTGCTCTGTCAGTCCGTATTGTCTTGATTTCCATGCAAACCGTTAGGCACCTGACCTCTCAACTCCTTGTCTTCATTTATGTGCCAATTTAAATAGGTGTGGGGGTGGCCAACCCCCGACCTAACTCCACAGATCAAATTTAAATGCATTTTTTCCCATTTGCATAACCAACCGCACCCTATGGCACATTGGTTAGGGAGTTGGAATGTTAAGTGGGAGGTTGTGGATTCGAATCCCACAAACCTCTCCCTTTGGCGCGTGCGCACACACACACACACATAAATATATTATATAGTTAATTCATATAATTTGGTTAGGATTTATGTATGAGTTGGCCTGGTTTCATGGTGCTGAACTTTTTTATCCCTAAGCCTCATTGGCCTTATCAAAGGTGAAACATGGCACCTTCTGATTGGCCCATGTGTGCCCTGTCACTTGCCAGGTCAATGCCTAGTCAACCCCCTCCTACCATGTGGTGCTATGTGAGCCTGCCATGTCATTGGACGACCCACCACTTAGATACTTATTCATCGTACGACCTGCCACATGGCACCCTTTCGGTGGTGCCACGTCACCCATACAAACTATACGGATGGCCACATGGGAGTTCTAGACTAGTCCAACTAGATGCCAAATTGGTTGAAACTAGGTGACATGTGGTAGCGTCTCGTGCTGCCACATCAACATGCTGACATCAGCATGATGTCACCATGTGCCATGTCAGGTGTATGGATGGCCATGTGGCCGCCTATGGGCCTGCCACGTGGCACCCCTTTTTGGCCATTTTCCTTATTTTGTTGAAACTTCAAAGTGCGATATCTTCCTCATCTAACGTTCGTTTGAGGCGATTCAAGCACCGTTGGAAATTTCTCGATGAGCCCTACACAACGATGTCATCTGTTTTAGCATTTCAAACTATTTATTTTTGAGCGGTCACAGATCCTCCTGGATCATTCCTCCCCATTAGGACAATGCCTCAAACCTCAAACATCCAAATGTCTTTATACATTAATCAAGTGAGGACATTGCCTCCCCACTTGTCCATAATCCACCCATCGTGACTATATAGTGAAAACCTAGTGCATCACAACAAACTATCCAACAATGATAAAAATTACAATTATATTGTTGATATAAACATTCATTTCCCTACTTCCACAATCTCTTGCATTTATTGGCATGCTTATTATCCAAAAACAACTAACTAGCAATATCCATGAGTACATTGTTGCCAAAGGAAATGAATCAACAAATTGCTTTATCTTCTGAACAGTTTCACCAAATGAATTCACCGATTCATGGCGATGAACTGGATCACCACCTGGAGTAACATTTGATACATCTTGATCTCTTTGTTTCTCAAGCAGGAGAACAAGAGATTTGCTAGCATTGACAAGTCTTCTTATTTGTCATGTACTCACTAGAGGTTCATTAGTCTTAATCTTATGAGCTCTATTAATATATTCAACCTTGTCCTTAAAAATATGATATTTATTGTCCTCATGATAAAATATGGCTTTTCGATTATATAGATATGGGATACCCAAGACGATTTTGCATATGTCGAGAGGGACAACGTCTAGTACAACCTCATCGATAAACTTGGAAGAAATTGCAAACTTAAGTGTACATTGTCTAGTTACTTGCAATTGAGTGTCCTTTTGTACCCAACCCAAAGAGTAAGGCTTTTTATGAGGTTCAATATTTAATCCCAACTTCTTAACAATAGATTCAAAAATAAAATTAACTTGAGACCCACTGTGAAACAAAGTATCTACCTTTGCGTGCTTCACTATGACTCTTACATGGAAAAGATCATTTATTTTCTTATCATCATTTTCAAACTTAGAAGATTGAACAGTAGAACTTGAACTAGAAAATGATATACCTTTGACACCCCTAGTTGTAATCATTGTCTTGTCATTTGAATCTGACCCCAAGTCCTGTTGCACTGTAGCATTAGTCTTTTGTTCCTCTTTGTTCTGGAACTTCTTTGGAAGCAATTCATGATGCAACTTCCAACAATGATCTTCATCATGCCCTTCCTTCTTGCAATGAGTGCATGAGTCTTCTCTTTCTTCACTCTAGTTGTCCATTTCTCTTTTCCTTTCGACTGCTTCTTGAACTTAGGTGGCTTCTTATACATATCCTCCATTTACCTTTTCTAGCTTCGAGATGAGTAGCTTGTACTGACACTTTGTCAATATTAGTAGGATTAAACATCAAAATAGTATGGCAAAGATAATAATGCAAACCAACGATATACATTAGAAGAGTTTCATGAGTGTGTAATGGATTTTCCAATGCTAAAGCCTTCTTCTTGAATTCTCGTGTATAAGCTTGAACATTTTTCCCTTTTAATTGTCTTAGATGTAACCATTCGATCATAGATGTTTGAGTATATTCCAAAGAATAGAATTGCTTTCTCAATGTAGAAATGAATTCAACCCAAGAAGAAATTGTTTTACCATGTTGTACCAGATCTGCTTGAGTTCGACTCTCCCACCATATTAGAGATGTACCACCAATGCAGAGAGTAGTCAACTGAATCTTTGCAATGTCTTCTTTGATCTTTTTCACCCTGTAGTAAACTTCTATCTGCTTTACCCAGTTGTCCAACTTTTCTGCATTCAATTCTCCATCATAAACATGAAAGTCAAATTTAACATATAACTTTAGTATTGACATATCATGAGAATGGGAAGGATTTTTAGAATGCTTATTCTTGGAAGAATGTTCACTTGCACCATCAATAGATGTTGATGATGATGACGGTGAAGAAGGTCCTAAAGATCCGCCACCTTCACCTCCTCCTTTTTCTTTTACCGAAGATTCACCTTCTCCAGTCCTTTGAACTCTTCGATACAAATCATCCACTATTTCCCTCATTGTATAGAGTGTAGCCATAACTTCCTCGAGGCTCATGGGAGGATCTTCTCCTTTATTTCCCACGGAAGACATCTCACGTTTATGAAATCTCCTTCAGATTTCTAGATTATAACTTGCAAGCTTGCCTTTTCCTCGCTTGAGTCTAGCTCTTGTAAGAATTCACCTGTCAACCCTGCTTTGATACCACTTGATATGAAAATCTTAAGTTACCAATCTAACAATTAGTCCTTCATTGTTAACAAATCTTTTTTCAGTTTCCAAGATCTTTAAATTGACAGTGCACTTTGCAATGTTATGTGGATTGCTTCACTTCACTAAACTCTTGGGCTTAAGAACATCAACTTGCTTAATTCATTCTTCATAAGTGAATTTGTGAGATGTAAAGAAGAGATTAAGAGAGAACAATATCAACACAATCACAACAAAACTAGATAACAGAGTTCACCAAACATCTTGGCTACGTCTCTAAGTCCACTCCCAGCAGTGAGACCACTCTTCATTAAGCTCAAAATGTTGAAATAATACAACATAAAGGCTTACAATTCAACTTCTGAAATCACCTTTCAGTTTTGCAACTCAGAAACATAAACAGAACCTGCCACTGGATTCTACAGGAAATTTTGAGACTTTCAAGTATAGACTCAACTATACTTGGCTCGACAACAAAGGCTCTAGGAACACCTTTCTGATTGACTGCTCCAACTCAGAAATAGAGGTCATATTTGGACTCCTCTCGAAATTTTGAGACTTTTGAGTATAAACTCTATATACTCCTGCACAGGCCCTCGAGACTCCCCCTTTGGCACAAACTCCAATGTTGCGCTCTGTCAGTCCATACTATCTCGATTTCCATGCCCAACTGTCATATCCATACTATATCGATCTGCGTGCAAAGTTTAGGCACTCGACCTCTCAACTCCCCATCCTGATCTGCGTGCCAATTTAAATAGGTGTGGGGGCGACCAACCCTCGATCTAACTCCAAAGATCAAATTTAAATGCAATTTTCCCCATTTGTATAACCAACCGCACCCTATGGCGCACTGGTTGGGGAGTTGGAATGTTAAATGGGACGTTGTGGGTTCAAATCCCACAAACCTCCTTTGGCACACATATATATAAAAATATATTATATAGTTGGTTTATATAATTTGGTTGGGATTTATGTATGAGTTGGCTCAGTCTCATGTGGTCAAAATTTTGATCCCCATGCCTCACTGGCCTTCTTGAAGATGACATGTGGCACCTTATGATTGGTCCACATGTGCCCAGTCACCTGCCCGATTAGCACCTAGTCAACCTGCTCCTGCCATGTGGCACTCTGTGAGCCCGCCGGGTCATCGTACGACCTACCACTTGGCTACTTAGTCATCATATGACCTGCCACATGACACCCTTTTAGTGGTGCCACATCACCTGTATAAACTGTACGGATGACCATGTGGCAGTTCTGGACTGGTCCAACTGGATGCCAAATCGTTCGAAACTGGGTGACACGTGGCAGCCTCTCGTGCTGCCATGTCAACATGATGACATTAGCATGACATCACCCTATGCCATGTCAAATGTACGGATGACCACGTGGCACCCCTTTTGGCCATTTTCCCCTATTTTGTCGAAACTTCAGAGTGTGATATCTTCCTCATCCGATGTCCCTTTGAGGCAATTCAAGTGCCATTGGAAAGCTCTCGGCGAACCCTACACAACAATGTCACGTGTTTTAGCATTTGAGACTGTTTATTTTTGAGCGATCACAGATCCTCCTAGATCACCTATCAAATGGAAAACATTGGCAAAGGTATTGATTTAGATTCTCTATGATAGTGGGCATGAACATCAACAACCTTTTTTATTGTAGATCTGAACATCAACCAAGTAATCTTGTAATAACAATCAACAAAACTGATTACAATTGGTGAAGCTACTGCTATCACAATTGCAGACTTCATGCATATTTAAACATTGATCTCATGCCATATGGTTTGACATTGAAGCATATTATATTTAAAAGAATATACTTTAAAAATATCAATTTCAATTTGAATACCATAAGCCAACAATGACACCTTAATTTTCTCAATGATGTAGCTTGTGTGCCAATTGCTCATCTTTCGCTGCATGCTCTAGTTGTGCCTCTCCTCCCATGGAAAACTACCATGGTGAAGTTATCAGGCCCTAAGATCAAAGGAGATCTAATACCATGTTAATAAATAAAACACACAGGAGAGGACCATCAATATGATGGAAAAGGCCTCCAACCATCCTTTGTAATATTCACACCAAAGCTACAAATCTATATTACAATGGGTGATGCCACCTCATAAAGAGATTTGCTTTAGATCCTAACACCTTGCATGGGGACTAGGCTAGGAAATCTTAACTAACTCACTTAGTCATTATTCGAGGACAAATCACTAATATCCTAAATGAATAATACAATTAAAGGTGATGTGAAGACTTAATGATTGGCAAGGTAAGCCATATGCTAACAATTACTATTTTCATTTAATTATAGTTTGCAATTATTGTACAATTAGAGTGTATGCATAGTGAAATAACAAGTAGAGATAGCAACAATTTAAATTTGCAAGATTAATCAAGGTTTGTGTTGGTGATTTGACTCAACCATAGGATAAGTGATGAAAGATCAAGAGAAGACAAACCTTTTAGAAAGGGCACCTTTGACTCAGAAGTTGGAACTGTTAAACATTGTGAACGTTGCCTTGTGAGCTGGAAGCGACATTAGGTAAGATAGATTTTTCAGAGAAGAAATAGTTAATAGACAAACAATTTTCTTTAGAAGATTAGAAGTGTAAGGCATCGATATATACACAACCCTTTGGATGTGGAATCTCATAGGTGATGCAAGATTGCATTTGTAAACACTTACTAGTCAAAATATTTTAGACTGTAGAATACATGGGAGTTTCTTCCCCATTAGGGTTCTCCTTAAAACATTGTCAGCGTATCAAAGTTAATGCCTTTTATTTGGTCACCCAATGGATTTTTTCTAGTGAGTGGAATGAAATAAGGTTATTGACTCATTATTAAAAGGGTAGGTATTCACGACTCAAGCTAATGAATAAGGTTGTCCCTAGTAGTTTTGCTTAGAATTTTTTTAAAGGAAAGTTTTACTTCATTTCAATGAGTATGCTTTTATATAAGTTTGTAAGGTTCCCGGATTTTTAGTTAAAATCTTTGGAGAAATATTACCATAATTTATTTGAGTTTGTGATGTAAATTGGAGGACAATTTAAATAAAGTCATTCACACAAAAAATTAAATTAGGATGAAATAAACAATAAATACACAAATTAGATAAGAACTTAACAATGTTTGTATTGCCATGAATGTTCCGTACAGAGCTTTGTGCAAAGAAACATAAGAAATAAAAAATAATGACTAATTTTTATGATTGTGCATGTCTTGGTGTAGCATGTGTCATTGTTCACGCTTAGGTGTAATGGTCCCAGTGATAGTTGACATTTTGGATGTGTACATATGTTGAGTGTGCGCATGTAGGCCATTGGTGTAGGCAAGCACATGTTGTTGAGATGTGTGCTCGTAGGCCATTGAGGTGGACATAAATATGTTGTTGAGGCATGTACACACATATGTTATTGTAACATGCATGCACATAGGTTATTGAGACGTGTGCATATGCTAGAACTTGACATGCATAACTATAATTTATGACACCAAACGTAAAAGTTTTATAAGAGGCCACTAGAGGTACTACCCTTAAAACCTCATAACAAGTATTATATAGCCACGGTGTTGGAGAACAAAGATAACCTAAACGAAAAAAAACTTGGATGAAAGATAAACACTCTTTGACATGCTTAAAGTTGTGTGCTCGATACCCATAAATGTCAACAATAATAAAATATGGATACATAGTTAGAATCTTCAAAACCCAAAACCCATTAAACTTTCTATGAAACCTAAAATTCCTCATTCTAAGTGCCCTTGGTATTTACTTTTCTTTTGCAATGTTTTGATTTCCTTTATAGTTAGGAATTTATTATTAGTTATGTAATATTTTACTAAAACTATAAAAATGTAGGAATTTATTGTTAGTTGTGTAATATTTTACTAAAACTATAAAAACATTACATTTTTTAATTGTTTTTTAATAATTTTTTTCATCACAATGAGTTGAATAAGTCTAGATTTAGCATTATAGAGAATCGACATTTCATATGTTTAGATTTAATATTGGAAGGAATCATTAACATATGTCATTTCATATTGTGAATTTTAACTAGGTATATTTTTTTTACCCAATTATTTGTTATTCATAGCTAAACTTAAATGTTTTTATGTATAAACAATAACGGACACAAACAATAACATATGACTTAGTAAAACTTCGTGAGTTATATTAGCTAACCACTTACATCGACCTATCAAACCATGAAATCACTTTAGTTTCATTAATAATGATGAGGATTAATCACTTACTAAATATCGGTTATCTGCTTCTTAAACAACGACGAAACCTGACCATTCAACCAATATGAGTCATCGCGACTTTTCTAGAACTTCCAAAACGTCCTCCACTTTCTCCCGGAACTTGTCAAAAGTTACAAAAAAACATGTTATAAAATCTTTTCCATCTTTTTACCATATAAACACAACCATTCATATATTTGTTTCTCTAGTTTCTTTCATTCGAGTGTTTCTTTGCGCAGGATTGTGAAATACAGAGCAGAGATGGCTGCGCACAAGGTGCCTTCACATGTGGCTCTTAAGGGTGGTCCCAGTGTTATTAAAGAAATTTGCTATGGATTAGCCCTAGGCCTAATGGGTAAGTCTCTGTTCTTAATTTTTCTATTTACGCAGATCTCTGTTCTTAATTTTTCTATTTAAGCAGATCTCGACGTTTGTATGAAAATAATGAATGATCTGAGGTCTCTGTATGTGCATTTTATGACTCCTTTTGAATCGAACTCATGGCCTCAACGAATCGTTTTATTGAACCCCCTGCGAAAATCTCTCAAATATTTTGATTTAGACATATGGTTTTCTTTGATGGATCGTTTCTTCTACTTTGAGTGAGTTAGAATTTTGTGAAAAATGGGTATCAGAGTCTATAATGAAACCCTAGTTCTTTGCACGATAAATGCTCACTTAGGGACAAAGAGGGGTACTGAAAGCACAGTTGTTGTTTCAGGATATTAGAGCACGATCTCTTAAACTTGGCTTCTCAGTCTTGCGTTTTAAGTAACTAACACTTAAAACGTCTTGCGTTAATGACATTGAATTCTAATCTGTGCATCGGCTTCATTATTTTTTAGTTATTCATGTTATTAGTGTTAAAGCCTGATTTGGTGTGTCTTCTTCTATTTTCCCTGTCAAACAAACAACAAACCTGTCAACTGTCCAGACTCTGGCATTTTGTAGTATATAGAATCATCTATGTACTTTGAAACAGGTTCTTATTGAATATTTGCATGTATATGGAGATTGCAAAGTTTCATATTAATGAAAAATATCTTTTTTTTCTTTTTTTTTTTTCTTTTCTGAAATTTAGTGTGTTTATTTATATTTTAAAATTTTGAAATTCAACTCTCGAGTTTTTCCAGAGTCTGAGTCATCTCTTACTCTTGTCCATGCCGAGTCATTCTTCGTGTTGGATTGACTCTAATAACTTTGATGGAGAGTGGAGCGAACCATTATCATCCATTTCTAAGTCAAAACATAGCAAGGAAAAATTCAACATCTTTTGGGTGAAAGACTGTGCTGCATATTCTCAAAGAAAAAGAGGCGGATGGTTTGTCATGGTTGCAAATAAACAATGGTTATATTATAGGAATGTTTTGTTCACGTTTGATTTTTCTTTTCCACATTTTACATGAAAATTACATGCAATTTCGAATGAGCTGGGTAAGGAATTTGTAATGTTAGGCAATGGATGAAGTGGGTCTGCCCTTGTGTTTAATGGGCTTTGCCTGCAATCAAGCTTTACAATTTCGATTTCCATGATGATATGTATAACTCATACTCAACATATAGGTCTTGATATCAAAGGTTGATAAGCCTAATCTTGATTTATAACTCACATGCAACATATAAGCCTTGATACAGCCTCGATATGAAAGGTTGGTAAGCTTGTATCCTGTTGAGTACCTTGACTTGTACAAGATTGGCATTAAAAATATAATATGCATTCTAGTCCAAGTTGGATGTTTTTGATTCCATGGAGAAATTTTTTTCACTTGTAAAATTGGTCTAATGCCAAGGGTGGATGACTGAAGCATAACAATTATGCACAAGACATTTGAATCATAAATATCAATGTGTTTGAAATGGATAAGAAAAGTCCTTATCATGGCTCCTTTTTGTTTTGACAAGTATAAAAATGTGAGATTGCTCTTGTAATTGAAGTGACATGTTTTTTTGGTTGTGTTATTTTTAAAATATTGAGTCTTATTTGGGGAGCATGAAGGTCACTCTTATAAAAACAAGAAACCAAACTGGTTATTATGATCTAAGAGAAACAACCATAATGCAAAAAGGAATATAATGCTGCGGAGCTAAGCTCAAGGGAAAGAGCCTCAGTGCTCCATGAGCCTGCCGTTGGGCCAAGGAGAGAGGGGGTCAACCTCTAAAGTCGTGTGAATCTCTCCTATCATTCGAGGTTGAAGGAAAGAATCTCTGTTTAGAAATCTGGTTGGAGGAGCTAGATCTGACCCTGGGAGTGTCTCTTTGTTTAGAAGAGGTGAACTGTTGTTAGGATCTGGTGGAGGGGGGTTGCTTGCTGGTAATGTGTAAACTATCCTGAACCCTCATATGACACTCATTGTTGGGAGTTGCATTGCCTCTTGGGGTCTAACAGATCTGAAATCTGGAATGGTGCTACCATTTGCTTACCTCTTGGTGCCCTTATCCAGTAGGAGCATCAGGAAGAAAGATGTGATTCACTGCGTAGTGTCTGGTTGAGTAGGGGGTTGGAGAATATTAGCTATAAGCCCGAGAACCTCTCCCAAGTATAGTGCTAGACATCGTTAGTCTGATACCATAAAAAGGTGGAGAGGGAGTTATGGGACTCTCTAAACAAGCAGTGGAAGTGATCGTGTATCTCATAGTAATGAGGGCATCTGAATATGAAGTGCTCCTCCATCTTTATCTGTTGTCTATGGCAGATCTGGCATAATTTGTACCCTTGTGTCTTTGTTGCTCAACCTCCATTCAAAGCTAATGCGATCCCTCCCTGAGTTGGCCTAGGGGGATCTTGAGCCCATGCATACAATGTTGAAACATGTAAGGGGGCCGCACTATGAGGCTGTCTCTAAGCTCCAGGAAGTGTTCTGCTTAAAAGGCCATCTTGGATCTCAAACCCCCAGTGGGGCGATGCAAGTTGACCTGGATATATTGTCTATAAATATCCTCCTTGATAATTCCATTATCGCTTGCTTATTAGGCAAGAGATGGTGTTAGAATTTCAAGGGTAAACTAGAACAGTAATATTCTTTTCATTTTAATTTACTACTGTAGGTATAGATCAGTAGATATAGATCAGCAAATCAATTCAAAATATCTGAAGTAAATCAATGACAGAAATGATGTAATAGATCTGAATATTACCAACGAAAACAACTCTGAACATTGACTTGAACAAGGAACAGATAAATAACAGATCTGAACATTACCTTAGCCAAAATCAAAGAACAGATTTACCAGATGTGTTTGCAGTAGTCCTCTTTTCTGTATGCTCAGTAAAGGCTATAATGGTCATGGATCAAACCCTCAAGGGTTTGATCTCATCATGATTTATGTGGACAGTGTGCCAAGAAGAGTAGGGTAAAATTTCAAGGACAAATCAGCATAAGTCTAGTACTGATACTAAAACCCCAATGACCAACCAGAGGCTGAAATAAGAAGCCCCTAACAACCCTACTCAAAAACAGTCCAGCAGAAAGAACTGCTACAGTAAATAGGGCAGACTTAAATAGCAGTTAATAGGGCTGCCCCCACCAAGCCCTAAGGGCTGTAACAAGGTAGCATAAGCAAGTGACAGTGGCAGCACTCAAGAAGAAGAAGCGGCAGCCTTAAAAGGAAAGACAAAAACAGCAAGAAGGTTTGATATAAAACCCCAAAGACCAAAAAACTCAAAGCTGATATTAAACCCCAAATAGCCCACTCAAAAACTGCTCAAAAACTTAGGACAGCAGCAGCAGCAAAAGTTTCAGCCTAAGTTAGCTTATTTAGGGCTGTCATAACAAGCCCTAAATACTGTAGATGAAGAGGGACAGCAGCAGCATGAAAGGGTACTAGTGGCAGCCAAAGAGAGAGGGGCAGCAACCAAGAGAAAAAGAGCAGCAGTCAAGGGAGAGCTAGCAGCAACCAAGAAGAGAACTAGCGACAACCAAGAGGGAAGCAGCGGCAAGCATGGAGGAGGAGAGAGGAAGGGCCGCGACACCCTAGCAGCAAATAGGAGAGGTGCTGTACCTTGCACCAGCACAAGGAAGGCGAGCCAAGCATCAAGAGAAGAGGTGCCTTCAAGGAGGCCGCACCCAGACAGCCGGAGAAAGTCCACCAAGGAGGCTCCACCAAACAAAAGACCAAACTGAGGTAGCCGCAGCAAAATTAGACCAAGAGATGAGAGTGTGGAATGAATGAACAAATGAGTAAGGGAGAGGTTCCTTTTATAGTTTAGGAAGGGGTTGGGGTTAGGTTTAATTTAAAACCTAAAAATAAAAATAATTAATAAAAATAATAATTAATATTTTTAATTAATAAAAATATTAATTAGAAAGTCAAATAAGTCAAAGTGACTTATAAAAGACCAACTCCACATTAAGCAAGATGGGGAACGAGATTCAAGCAAGGGGAGTCTACAAGACAAAGTCAAAGGGGTCTTCTTCAATGGCAAACTGTCCACATATGTCTCATTATAACTTGTAAGCTTTTATCATCCCTGCATAAGAGGAAAAACCAATGATGTGGTCATGTCCATCTTCTAGCTGCTCCTAGGTCTCATGGACCATCCCGGGAGAGAAGAAGAAGATCACACATCATCACATCTTGGTACTCAACCAAGAACCACTTGGTCCCAGACCAGGATACCCCAGAACACATCTGGGGGCCCTAGAACACATCTAGGGTCTTTATCCACCAAGGTACAAGACCAAGGATCAACCCAAGATTTTAAGCAAGGATTCCCTGGAACACATCCAGGGGCCCTAGAACACATCTAAGGACTTACATCATCAACCACCAAGGAACACATGCAATGATCAATCCAAGCACTGAGCAAGGATTCCCTGGAACACATCCAGGGGCCCTAGAACACATTTAGGGACTTACTGCTTGGTCCTTAACTAAGAACCCCATAAATACATTAGGGGCCCTCACTAGGGTCTTTTGCCATGGCTCTAATTGCTTGGTCCCAAATGAAGAACCCCAGGAGTGCATTGGGGGCCCTAGATCTCATCTAGGGTCTTATGGCATCCACCCGGAGAATGGCTCTTGCAGTTGCACTAATTTCAACAGATGGCCTAGAGCACCCATAGAGTACAAGATGATCTATCAATATTCAAGTTGATTGAAGGAATCATGAAACCTCTGAATACCAACACCATGTTCTCCAAGTGTGGGGGGGGGGGGTCAATTGGGAGATGGCCTTTGAAGATTTGTAAGCCAGATCTATGTTCAAGGAGGATATTTAACAAAAATATCCTCCTCGAACATCCATGTGTCTTCAACAGTCTGTTTTCTCCTTTTTCATACAAGACTGCTCCAAAACTCTTTGCTGATGATCACAAATGGTGTATGAAGGCTACAACGTGTTTAAATGCATCCCTTATAATCACAAAACCATCTCCAAAACCCAAAACTATGTCATTTTCTTGAAAACAGGCTGCTATGGGAACTTCCTGCAACGCCTGTTTCAAAACTGCAATTTCAAGCTTCAAAACCTCAATTTCAAGCTTCAAAACCTCTCATAAGACCTAATAATAGCCAAAACGATATAGGAAGGTGTTATTTTGAGTATATAGGAAAAATATGAATCTTTAAGAGGAGGTGTCAAGTCAGGAAGACACATGGATGTTCAAGGAGGATATTTTTGCCAAAGATCTTCAAAGATTTGATTTGATTTGATTTGAATGTATTTAATGCTTTAAATGTCAAACCCTAGATTTTAGGTATGGGACTGATTTTCTAGATATTTTGTAATCTTGTTGATATGACCAAGTGCAAATTCCACCCTAGGAGGTGTCATCTATGTCTATTTTGAGTAGATCAAATCCAAACTTTGAGGATCTAGTTGCTATCTCATAGATCTATAAAGCTCATGGAAAATCATATGTAAAAAGGGGGATTCAATCCGAGAGGTTGAGAGTGAGATGCAGAGGGTTGAAAGTCTATGTAATATCTTGAAAAACCTATCATGACTTTTATGCAAAGGAACTTCAGCAGATAACAAAGTTTCTGATCAGTTTGTTATTCTGTGTTAATCGTTTTTCTGTCATCTTCTTAAATATGTATTTTGCTGCTATAGGGTATACGTATGCAAATTCTGTGCTGAGAGAGTTATTGTATAGGTTATGCTTTAATTTTCGCCGCAAGCACATTCAAGTTCTTAATTCAGGTTTAGAAAGGGTTTCTAAATACTGAGTTATTCTTCTACTATTAGTACATTAAAGATCAAGGTGTTATTTGGTTAACTTTCAATTTGTTTCCTCTTTTCTTCCATTACATCTCTTTACAAATTTGGAGCTGATCTAAGTTTTGTTGACTTGATTTGTCTACCCATAGAATGTTACGTTAGGGTTATTTGTTTTTTATGGACTCCATGCCCAATGGCTCGCTGTTGATCTGTAGTTAGCTTGCTGCCCTCTTGCTGATCCTACCATTTTCACAGTTTCTTAAACCCAACCAAATCATTTTTAATCTAAGATGTGCTAGGCTTGACTCAATAGCAGTCTTGAGTCGACTTCTATCGCTAACACCATCCTATACTAGAAACAATGTTAATGGAAAATCACAATACCATGGTGAAAACTGCATCAAGTCTGGATGCTAACTCATTTGCTCCCATTGAAACCTCTGCACTTCCTGCAAACATCTGTTGGTGCTTGACTTTCTTCCTCTTAGGACACTAAGATGTATAGTGGCCCATCTTGTGGTTCTTGAAACACTTTACATGACTCAAGTCTTTCTTCGCTTGGTTTGAACAACCCGATTCTTCCTCCTTTCTCTTCTAATCCCTCTCGAGTCCTCATTTCTTACCTCCCTTCCCCACCTTCCCCATGAGGGCTAGGTTTTGGATCTCATCCACTTGGTTGCATCTATCTCTTGTCTGGTTTCCTCTTGGATGAAATCATCTCAAAGTTTCTCAAAGTTGGGAAGCTTCTCATGAGCACAAACACCTTGAACAATGCATCCCAAGATGAAAAAGAGAACCCATTTAGTTATATGGGCACCAACTCCTCATCCTCCACCTTCATCGTAATAGTAGCAAGTTGATCTTCATTAGGTAGTTTTTCACTGTGTCTGCATTGCTCATGTGTGTGGCAGTGAGCTTGTTCTTCAACATCTTGTGAAAGATATTCACACTTTGGTATAGATAAGATAAGATAGTTTTATTAATGTCTGACTAATGACCACAAAAGTAGGTCAAAGTACAATGATTTAAATACAATGCGGGAGTACCAAAAGGTCTCCTATAAAAGGCGGTATGTAGAAAGTAAAGTGCAATAAAGTAGAGTAGTATAAAGTGAGAACTACCTAGAGGCATGAAAATCCCTCGACCCCTAGCTCAAATACCTGCTCGGATGATGGGGTGCATCGTAGGAGAAGATCTAAGGGCACGAGGAAACAAAAGAATAGATTTGTAATGGAATGGATCTATCTCTCCTACCATCCAAGGCCAAATGAAGAAAGTTGAGTATAGTCGGGTGTCTCGAGGGGGAACTGGTGGGGTGCCTGGATCATCTGCTGCACTGTTGGCTGGTAGAGGTAGTGCATCAATGAGGTCTGGGGGATCTCGTCCGTCTCCTGGGAGGGGATCTGGTCTGGCCATGTCGCTAAAATCTCGTGAGATGAGGGAAGGTCCCACGGGTCTGCACTGATCTGGAGTCCGGGGTTGCGTTGGTGTCGATCTGTCTGTTAGTGCCCCTTCTTGAGGGTAGCACCGGGAAGAAGGAGGTGATCTGTCGAATGGGGTCCGATCTCTTAGGAGGTTGAAGAGTATGGGCTCGGAGCCCGAGGGCCTGTTAGCACACTTTTCCACCCTCCAATTGAGCTGATATATTTGAAAAACCAACGATGAAAGAGAAGCTAATTAAAGGAGAAAAGCCCCAAATTGTCACGGGCTAGACCCCTCTCCGTTTGGGCTGGTGGTTGCTAGCTTTAGCGGGGAGTCCCTAGGGTAATTTGCTTCTGCCTGGATTTTTGCAAATGATGACAAAAACATCAGCTGATATGTCTTGGACAATGTGTTAAAACTGCCTAAGATGTGGGGGAAAAGATAATTTTGTTGGCTTGGAGGGATCCTGCAGGGTTAACACAAGAAAGATAGAAGAAAGAAGGAAAAAACTACTCAAAAGATTGTTTCCACAATGAATAGTAAGAAACTACTAATCAAATCGCAAGAATAAAACAATATACCAACAAGAAAGAAGGTTCAGAAACAAACACAAAATTTCTTTATTATAGGCTTGTCAAAGGGTTGATTGCGCCACAATCAACAAGTCCACAACCGGTACAATGAATATCCTTGCTCCAGAGAAAGTAGCTAGGCTATAGAATGAAAGAGAGAGAGAGAATAAGTGTAATATGTGTTGTTGCCACAAAAATTCGACCAATAACCAATGTAGACCATCCAATATATAGAGTAAAGGGTGCAAGTCCCAAGGAAGAGAGAGTATGGTGCATGGGTAGTGGAATAGGGAGAATAAGAATAGCGGATATGCGCATGAGAGAGTGAGGAAAGCATGTGCAAGTGTAAGGAAAGGATAAGTGGGAGAAACAAAGGTGCATGCGTATGAGAAGAAATGGGGTAAGCTCCACGTGTGAGAGTTAGAGGGAGTGACAAGGCGTGGTGAGAGAGAGTGATTGTGCACTAGTTAACTTGAAGAATGAGCATGTCTTGGCATGTGCTTACTCCGCACCTCTAAACTCCTATTTCTTCACAAAATTTTAGCGTAAAATGCCATCTTTGGCTGTAACCTGCCAGGGGGGGTTAACCCAAGTGATCTGGATAAACTGGCTTTAAATGTCATCTTTGATGATCTTGTTCAACACCTGCCTGGTCGGTAGGAGATGGCCAGGTGCATCCAAGGAATATCTAAACGGAGGGAGGCGATCAATTTGAATGCCCACTGAGCCTAAAAGAGCTGAAACCCCTGCAAACCAATCTCAGGCCCGACCCAATGGGCTAGAGAGGGCAATAGTCTCAGAAGAGCAGTAAGCCAGGTACGTGTATCGGTCTCGCCCCGTCGTTGAGTCGGCTAAGAGCCGGATGCGATGTAGAAAAGAGACCAGTTCGAACACTATCTCAAGTTGGAAGGGTTGAGCCCCAAACTTTGCTAGGATGATGTGATGAGGGACTGTCATCTAATGACGTGGCGGAGGAGAAGGGTCTGGACTCTCTCAATTGAGGTCCAATCACACTCCACCAAGGAAGGCCCCCAGATCTCTTAGCCATATAGAACAATGGGTTGGATAAGGGAGTCCATAAGAGACATCTTGGATGAGATGTCCTAAAATGGTGGCGGAAACACTGTCTCTCGAGAAGGTCTCAAGACCCATAACCCTTGACAATCCGAGGTTGGAGGGTCGGTCATAAACTGAAACGGGGTCTTGAAAACCATACTCCCAAGTATGTGTAGGTGCTGGTGATCTTGATCTCCTCCCCTCTGAAGAAGAAATGAAAGTCTACGGATTTCTTCGACCCGTTGAAGATCATAACCTTGGTTTTACCTAGGTTGATCGCCAACTGTTGAAGTGTAATGTTCCCCATCTCTTGATGAAGAGGGTTGGAGAGACTCAATAATCTAGCTTTCCCCACTAGACTATAGTCTCGGGCGTATTGGGGACAAAGTCAACCAGAAATCATAATATTTTAAAGTTGACTTTGTGGAAAAAGGGTAACTCAACAAAGAAAAAGAAAAAGATGAGTTAGGTTAAGAGTTAACCCTAGGGGTAAACTAACTCAATGGAGGAATAGATTGGAGCTATAAAGGAAGGGGCAGGGCGCACTCCTTAGGGATTTTGGATTATTATCTTATTTGCATTGGAGCTCTTGAGCACAATCAATTTTGAGGGTTTTGAGTTTAAAACCCTAGAGATCAACTCGGTGGTGAAAGATTCCACCTTTCTTGATCTAGGCTTGGTCCCAGACGTGAAATAATCCTCCCAAACCATTCTACAGTGTTGTAGGTTGGTTCAATAGGCAGTTTCCAGGCTAGGGCGCAACCTAGGGGGGGTTTCCAGCTAGGGGGTGCACCATCTTGGAGGTATTGGTTCGATCTGGAGGAAGCAGGAGGTATTTGAGAAAAGTAACACCTAGGTTCTCTTCGTAGGGTCCCTGGCATCATTCCTGGGCTATTCCGGAGGAGTTTATCCTTGCAGTTTATTTCTGTGAGCTTGCAAGAATTAGAGAGAAGGAGGGTGCATTGTAGAAAGTGGTTTTCAGTGTTTGGAGGCTCAAATCTTCATAGATTGGCTTGAGACTTCATCATCTTGGTAGCAGTGGCCCGATCTATGATCTGATAGAGTTTGGTGGCATTTGGAGGTTCCTAGAGGGGAGGACGTACCCTCTTTGACCTTATCAAAATAGGGAGGGCGCAATCCGGTTTAGGGATTGTCTAGTTGGAGGAGCAACACTTTTCAAATTAGCTTGAGACTTGATCCAAAGGTTTCTATCAGCCCGATCT
>SNQJ01S0008615.1:75419-87107 GCA_010110895.2 Picea sitchensis | reverse complement strand
AGTGGGGGTTAGCGCATGCAGAAGTTTAGTGGCATTTACATGGGTAGACGCAGGAAGCAAACAGGTGAGACAAAGGTCGAAATGGAAGGGTCAGGTGAGGATAGTGAGCCATAGATTCTAGCAGGGTTCGCTAAAGAGTTGCATCACTCCATAAACGTGACACAAAGCACCCTTGTGCATCATCTACAAGAGAACTAGGAGACAGTACGCATGGGACAAGTGGAAATGACAGAGGCTTTGAGAAAGGTAAGTGAAAGCCAGGAGAGGGTGTTGCAACTCCTGATGCAGATGACTCATGCAGGGAAGGGTCCGAAAGTTTATACCAATAGAAAGGCTAGTGGATCTCAGGGAGGGGCTAGACATCAACAGGAGCAAAACCCCCATTATCACACTGAGGGACAAAGCTATGGAGGAGGTGCACCCCAGGGACAGACATACAGCAGGACCACCCCTAGACCCTATCTACCTACATTCTTGGATACTCAGCCACAACATAACTATGAGGATGAGATTGAGGATAATTTTGAGCAATATGCCAGAGAGTATCATGCCTTAAGTGCAAAGTTTCAAAGGCAAGTCACGCTAGATCAATATTGCAGGATCAAATTTCGAGGCAAATCGAAACAGTATCAAAGGACCAACTATGAACTGGAGCGTAGAGCAGGCAAAATAGAAATCCCTTATTTTGATGGATCTGCCAAGGTGACAGCACAATCATGGGTACAAAAGCTGGATACCTACTTACAACTTAACCCCATGAGAGAGATGGATGCCATCAAATTTGCCACCATGTACTTAGATGTCAAGGCTCATGATTGGTGGTACCATGGGTTGACCACATTGGGTCACAATCATATTACATCCTACACATAGTACACACAGAGGCTCATTGACAGGTTTGACCTAGGGGATCCGGAGCTACCTTTTAGGGAGCTCACACAGCTCAGACAGACAGGATCACCAGAGGCTTACATAGAAGAGTTCCAAAGGCTAGCAGTGATGGTACAGGACGTGTCTCAAGCAAGACTTGTGATGCTTTTCAGAGAAGGGTTGATGGAACCCTTGAGGGGTTTGGTCAAGGCCTTTAAGCCTACCAACTTGCATGATGCCATCTGGAAGACCAGAGACTTGGGTTCAGCTGCTAAGGTGAGATTCACCCCTAAACTTCCCAATCAAGGGGGTAGAGAGCAAAGGCCTCTTATGAACCAAGGAGGAAGAGACCCAAGGGGGTTTGACTGAGGAAGGGGCAGGATGGATGAGCCCACTCGGAGGGAATTGAGGAGGAAGCAATTGTGTTTCACCTGCAAGGAACCATGGGACCCTGCGTATTGACCAGGTTCTTCTATCTTCAGTCAGATTTGCTTGCTGGTGGTCTTTGGAGGCTTGGATCTCTTCTCTTACAGCCTTTGGGAGGCATTTATCTTTGTATTGTTCTTCTTATTGTATCGGCTGGCAACCCATTTTGTTATTATTGGGGCTTTCTTCCAGAGCTGCAGATCTCTGTTATACGGTATCTCCTTACCATCTAAATAAAGGTCAGATCTGACATTGTTGATTCTCTATTGGTGTTCTTATATCTCTTGTCTTGTTTATGATTGTATGCTTCATATCTATTGGTCAATCAACATTGAATAATCCCATGCACATCTTTATGGATACACTTGCAAACACATGAACAAACATAACAAACAGTAAACAGTTAGTGTTCTGAGCAAAAAATTTGGCTCAGGATCATTACACGAAGGTCACAGAAGAGTGCTAGGGAATCCAACTGTCTCTGTAATCCTGTTGGAGATGAGGCGAGTAGGACCACATCATTGGCAAAAAGAAAGATGGATATCAGAACCTGGTTGAGGAGACACTCATCACTGACTTGGATATGATTGTGGAGAAAGGCCTCTAGCTCATCATATAGATCCCAAACAAGTTGGGGGACATGGGAAATCCTGTTTAACTCTGATGGTACTCTTGATCAAGGCATCATTCATCTCATTTGTCGTCATCTCCATGATGTGAGGGATCAAATGATCCTTTGCAAAATCTACGAGGATTCTTTTTGCTTTGGCCACATTCTTGTTGTGTTCATCCCACTACATAAGATCGGTAGGGCTTGTAGCCTTTCCCTCAATAAAAATCCAAAGATCAACCTCCTCCAGTAGCATCTGTAGGTTGAAAGCGCTTTCTAGACAATCACTCTTTGTGACAAGACTCATCATAGCTGCAATTCTTGGAACACACCTTAGCCAAATAGAGCATTGGGAAAACAATTCAGATCGATAACCTATCACAAGTGCAGATTGTCTCTTTCAGGGATAAATGACAATTCAATCAATGGAGCAACTAGGGTATCACACTCGACAACTCCTCATAGGCCTTGGTGCCTCTCACATGCATAGAATTGCTTCAATCACTGAAGCGTCTTGGGCATTACACTCGCTGACACCCTCTGACAACTACCACTTAGAGGGGCGACCTTCTCCATACACAAATTGCTGGAAGATTTCAGATCTACAATGTTTTTTTTTTGTTAGCTAAATATCCCTGACTTGTAGGATTGGCCTGTGGCTGAGATGTCACGACCCAGGGGCATCTAAGCCGTCAAAATCACCCGGGGATCGCACCCGGCCTGGACCGCACCAACCCTTAACATGGTTGGATTTGAGGTGTCTCCAAAGGTTTCTAACCAATGAATTCACTTACGGAGTGCCTTAACAATGCACTCCCTCACCGATTGCTCTACACCACGGGGGCTTCCGGATCTACAATGTTGATGCCATTTTAAATTTTCGATTCATGGTTAAGCAACCTTGCATTCCTAAACAAACCATAGTAACTGAAAACTAATAACCTTCAAAATAGTGAGTAAAGGAATGCTAGATATACAAACACATCAAATTGAAAATTATGACATGAAGCACAAATTTTTAGCACACAAATCTGCATCACTCAATCACACTTTGTCTATTAAATTCGAAACAGAGAACTATAGTAACTCGCTTGCCGAACTCTCTAAAACATATTCAGTGGTCTACAATTCATGTAGACAATGTAATTAAGGTGAATGGGTTGACCATGTCAAACCTAACGCTTCCTAGAATAGTGTGCCCTTTGTGCATGAGTAAATTTCCTAGAATAAAATGCCACTAGGAGACCATGCATACATGAAAGCAAGTGCCTCACTCCTAGGGATCTGTGACCTGTTCTAAATTTGTAAAACCCTCTAACTCATGCGGTGTAGCTAAATTTGGAAAAGTGTAGTATTCCAGATATAAAAAGTATGCAGAGTATAAATAAAATGCTAGAAATGGCAGATGAACAACAATATAACCAGAATGACACCACAATAATACAGAAATGATAACTAAATAACACCAGAAAGAGCACTTAGATTACTGAAAGCAATGTTCATGGGCCTCTTCGAGGGGCAACCTCCAGTCGAGTAGAGCTCTATTACAATAATATCCAAGCTAGGGTTCTCATACCCTTGACTTCTATTTATACTAAATATGTCTATCAAAAGAACCATCTAGAGGAAGATCCTTCTAGAAGCAGAAGCTTCTATTAAGTCTTCTTACATTCGACTTATTCTACTTTATTGCAAGGCCTTATTAATATTGACCTTTATTACATCCGAACATATTGTTCTACCTACGTGAGGGTTAGGTCCCTAACATGTCCTCCCCCTTTAAAATAGCCTTGTCCTCAAGGCTTGAGATGTGGAAATTTCTACAGAATGGTAGCTAGTTCCCAAGTGGCATTTGTTGTAGTTGTATCTTTCCATTGGACTAACACTTCCTTGATGGTTCGCTGATGCAGGCGACACTCACTCTGGTCCAAAATTGCTTGCGGCTGTTGCCAAATAGATCTTTTTTCGCCCAACTAGGGAAGGTTGGTTTGAATTTGGCACTTAGTTCCAACCACCTTCTTTAAGCATGAAACATGAAAAACAGGATGTAGCTTAGAATGACTGGGCAAAGCTAACTGATAGGCCACCTGTCCCACACGCTTGAGAACGGTATAAGGACCATAAAATTTGGGCGCCAACTTCTGACAATGCTCGGCCTTGAGGGAATTTTGCTTGTAAGGTTGCAGTCGAAGAAACACTTGATCCCCTTCTGCAAATTGACGTTCAAAGCGACTTTGATCTGCTTGTTGCTTCATGCGATTCTGTGCCATGACCAAATTCTCTTTGAGGGTACGAAGAATAGCCTCTCGAACTGTAAGCGTTTGGTCAACCGCCTAGACCTTCGAGACACCTGGTAAGTATGAGAGAACCGAAGGTGGCTTTTGTCCATATACCGCTTCAAAAGGAGTCATGCGGGTAGCTGTATGGTATGAAGTGTTGTACCACCATTTAACTAGGGGTAACCATTGAGCCCACTGATTTTTCTTTTCCGATGCAAAACACTTCAAATATGTTTCCAAACACTTGTTGACAACTTCAGTTTGACCATTAGTCTGTGGATGATAAGTTGTGCTTAGATGCAATTGGGTGCCTTGTAGCTTGAACAATTCTTGCCAAAAATTGCTGGTGAAAGTTGGGTCGCGATCAGAAACAATAGAATGCGGCATGCCATGAAGCTTTAAGACCTGATCCATGAAAAGTTGAGCACAGTGGATGCTGTAAATGGGTGTTGAAGAGCACATAAATGAGCATACTTGGAAAGGTGATCAACAACCACCATGATGACTGATTTATTTCCCGATTTGGGTAAGCCTGTAATAAAATCCATAGAGATATCCCTCCAAATAACAGGTGGAATCGGAAGCGGTTGTAGTGTGCCAGGAGATTTGACTATTTTGCCCTTGTTGCGTTGACACACATCACATTCAACTACAAAATTACGAACGTCTTGTTTCATACCCTCCCAGAAAAAAGAACGTTTGACCCTGTCATAGGTTTTGGTAAACCCTGAGTGCCCAGCTGTGGGTGTAGCATGAAGCTCAGAAAGTACCGCGGATTTAAGTTTTGATTGTTTACTTAAATACAAACAGCCTTTGTATCGAAGCTCATCATGGCGCCAAGAGTACCTTGGAGAAACTGGAGAATTGGACTGCAATTGTTGTATCAGATGCGAACTTTTGGGATCTTGTAGCCATTCCTGGCGAACGACTTGGAGCCAATCTGGTACAATGAAGGAGAGAGAAAAAAGGGATCCTTCATCTTCATATTTTCGGGAAAGTGCATCTGCAACCAAATTGTCTTTGCCTTTCTTGTAAATGATCTCATAATCATATCCAAAGAGCTTAGTCACCCATTTTTGTTGCTTTGGGGCGGAAATGCGTAGTTCCAAAAAATACTTGAGGCTTTGATGGTCTGTCTTAATTTGGAAGCGTTGCCCCAATAGATAAGGGCGCCACAGATCAACGACATGTAGAATAGCCAACATTTCCTTTTCATAGATTGATTTGCCCAGATTTCGTTCAGACAGTTGCTTGCTGGTAAAGGCCAAGGGTCGACCCTCTTGCATAAGGACAGTGCCAATTCCTTTCCCTGAAGCATCACATTCCAGGACAAAGGTCTTTGTGAAATCAGGAAGGGCCAGGACTGGAGTTGTGCACATGGCCATCTTCAAGGTTTGAAAAGCTTGAGCAGCTGCTGGAGTCCAAGTGAAAGAGTTCTTTTTTAGGAGTGCAGTGAGAGGTGCTGCAATCTTTCCATAATTCTTGACAAACTTGCGATAATAACTAGTTAAACCCAGAAATCCACGCAAGCTTTTGAGAGTCTTTGGGTGAGGCTAGTCTTGCATAGCTTCAATCTTTTTAGGATCCACCCTGACGTCGTCTTTGCCAACCAGATGACCCAGTACTCGACTTCTGAGGCACCAAAAGCACATTTGGACCGTTTCAGGAAAAGTTGGTGCTGAGAGAGTAGATGGAGAACTCGATCCACATGAGCAATATGGTCTGTCCAGGTTTTGCTATAGATGAGGATATCATCAAAGAAAACTAAGACAAAATGACGGAGAAAAGGACGGAAGATATGATTCATGAGGCTTTGGAAGGTGGAGGGGGCATTACACAAGCCAAAGGGCATGACCAAAAACTCGTAGTGGCCCTCATGAGTTCTAAAGGCAGTCTTAGGAATATCTGCCTCTTTCATACGTATCTGGTGGTAGCCAGAATGAAGATCAAGTTTAGTAAAGAACTGGGCGCCACTCAATTCATCCAAGAGGTCATCAATGATAGGAATGGGAAATTTGTCTTTAATGGTGAGTTTGTTGAGGGCACAAAAGTCAGGACACATTCGCCAAGAACCTTCTTTCTTTAGGACCATGACCACAGGAGAAGAGTAGGGGCTCGTACTAGGGCGGATAATGCCTGCGTTAAGGAGTTCTTGAACCATTTTCTCAATTTCATTTTTTTGGGAAAAGGGGTGACGATAGGGACGGATATTGGGAGGAAGGCTTCCTGGTACAAGGGGAATGGAATGATCATGAACACCACGGCAAGGAGGGAGTCCCTCGGGAGTGGAAAAGACCACTTGATGTTTAGAGAGGATGGATTGGAGGTCTTGCGACACCGAGGGTGTCTCAGTTGCTTGTATGGCATGGAGTTGGGTAATAACGCAAGAATGACCTTTTTTGAGCAACTGTCTTTCTGTTTGTGCTTTGGCGGAGTTGGGGTAATAACGGCGAATGACCTTTTGAAGCAACTTTTCCATGATGGAACTTAATGATCTCGTGAACCGGACGGCGGATGCCTCTGGAACTTATAATATTGTCAGTCTCCTGACCGAATTGCATGGTTAATTCCTTTAAAATCCATGAGAATGGGACCCAAAGTCCTTAGCCCGCAATTCAACACCATGTCACAAATCCCCCATGGCGATAAAGAAACATATGAGATTCTCGTGGTAGTCACCATTTTGTTGACGCACATTTTCACAACGCCTCCACATTTCATGGAGCTTCCATTGGCAATCATGATTTGGAAATTATTGACCGCATGGATATAGCAATGGGTTTCAAATGCGCCATGGATAAAATTCCTTCATGGTGCTCCACCATCAACCGTATCGATGACCTTCCCATGCTTGATGTAACCGACAGTTTGAGGGTTTGGGGGGTAGAGAAGCAAGTGAGAGCATTTAGGGAAATGACCGGTTCTACTCGAGAGGGTCTGTGGGAGGAATTATGTCGCTGGTTTCAGTAGGACTCGCATTAATAAGGGGAGTTCCAACATCCTCTTTTGAAATATTCTCCGAGATGGCCATAAAAAGCTTTTGTTCCTTGGCTACACTCTGTGGGTCTATAAAAATATTTTTCATCACAACCATAACAAAGGCCTTTGAGTTGGATGAACTCCAACCATTTCAACTGGTCAATTTTTGATCTTTAGTGGAGCGGAAGGAGAAGTGGTATTGACCGAAGTTTAGAGGGATAAAGGGGGGTTTTCAGTTTGGAGAAGATACAACCCGTTGTGCTTCTTTAGCTCTTTAGTAGCTTCCACCCAACTCGGAGGATGATCCTTGAGGACATGAGCACGAATCTCATCCTGAGGCCACTATTAAAACATTCTCGGAAGAAGGCATCATGCATGCCCTCTGTCCGAAAAGCCAGGCCCCCAAAAGCAACTATAAAGTCTCCATTATGCCATATTGTTTCAACTTTCGTCAAACGACCTGAACATGGTGTCGTCAAAGCCGCTCATAAAGCTCACACAAAGTAAAAATCCAAGCAATATACCCTTGACGAAGTTTTTCTCCATTACCACCATTGCCAACGCTTTTGATCTAGATGGAACACCATACCGGAGATTGGCCAAGTCATCTCAGAATGTCAGATAAAGAGAAATAATGCTCCATTTAAGCCACCAACCATTGGGATCCGAGCCATCAAATTTCATCACATCCACCAAGGGTCACTGGGAAAGTGATGGTGCCGAAAATTCGGGAATGGCAGAGGAAGTTTCAATTTCCAGAGGTGGAGGGATCGGCAAAGGGTTATCCTCAGTGGATATGCAACTATGTATCATTGAAATGACATATTCAAGTTCGGTAGTCATGTCTTGTTTGAGTTTCTCGATTGAGGCGGCTGTATTGAGGATCAGATAGTTTCAGGCTGAGGGCTTGGAAGCAAACATTGGCACTCAAGAAAGCCTCTAATTTCTGTTTGCTACTGTATGGGTCAGGGGCGGAGCGATTTGGCTACGGGTATGGGTCATGATGACTAGGGAATCGAAACGGGGCGGGTGGGGTCAAAAATTTTTGCTGAAAAATGATATGTATGAATGTGATAAGAGCGAAGAGATAAATCCAATGGAATAGGTCTCAAATAATGGTGCAAAAATTTTCAGACTTTTTTATTTTTATTTTTTATTTTTTATTTTTTTATTTACACCTGCAGAGTTAGACTCCGGTCTGAAGAATACTGCAGTGATGAAATGCCCAAATGCTTAACCAGGAAGAAATGTGTAGTGATTTGGCAACCCGAACACAGTTGCGAGACAATAGATCTTGTCTGGTTTATTTTTTATTTTCGTCCCCAAGGGTTCTACAGACAAGGGTTTGCCCTATGCTATAGCTCTTTGATATACGTGCGGGGTCCAACAGTAGTACTCGGTCCAATATCTCAGGACACTAACTAAGGAGGCTAGATCGTGCCATTAGCCATACTACCCGACTACCCAGGTACTAGAGAGTATCTTCCTGAGTGTTGTCCTCGGTGGCACTATAGCAATCAGGCGACCGATCGGTTTATCTAAAGAGGGCTTTAGGAAATCTAGGCCGATCTGTACACATGTGCTGTCTGATGCGCTACCACTCGAAGGGGTACCAACAGGGGTTACAAGGGTGGCCAACAGATGTGCGCTTAAGAACCACTTGTATTTCATGTGTGTATGTATCCCTCAACCACGGGTTTATGCGCGTAACGATAGATCTCTGTGGCTTAAAGACGTCGGAATACGTCTCTACCCTGAAAAAAATTAACCCACAATTTTCTGCCAAGGAAAGTGCTCTGATATAAAAAGTATGCAAAACAGAAATAAAATGCTAGAAATGGTAGATGAACAACAATATAACTAGAATAACACCACAATAATACTGAAATGATAACAAAATAACACCAGAAAGAGCACTTAGATTACTGAAAGCAATGTTCACGGGCCTCTTCGAGGGGGCAACCTCCAGTCGAGCAGAGCTCTATTACAATAATATCCAAGCTAGGGTTCTCATACCCTCGACTCCTATTTATACTAAATATGTCTATCAAAAGAACCATCTAGAGAAAGATCCTTCTAGAAGTGGAAGCTTTTATTAGGTCTTCTTACATTCGACTTATTCTACTTTATTGCAAGGCCTTATTAATATTGACCTTTATTACATCCGAACATATTGTTCTACCTACGTGAGGGTTAGGTCCCTAACAAAAAGCTAATCTAAAATAAGAAAAGCAAATTCTAATTCTGTAAATAACTAAAACTGTCTAACCCTAGTGCATGCATGCATACCATGCACCTCTACCTTTGTCTACATTGTTGCTGTGGCACACAAGACACACTAATGTTGTGCAATCATATCCAAGCCTTCTTTGTTGTGTGTTTGAAAAACATGGTATATCCACACAAGCTAAACACCTTAAAACAAACACTCACATGCATAGATCAAGGATTAATACACTAGTGTTTTACGTGGTTAAAACCCTTAGAGGTAAATAGTCGATGGCCTTAGCCAACACATCCACTTAAGGCAATATATTAATACAAAAAGAAATAGATGACATGAACATCTCTCACAAAAACGATCATCAACAAATGTCCCTCCATGCTCTTTAAATAAAGATCATGGATCAGTTAGGGGTTAAGCTACGTATTAAGTGTTAATAAGATCAAGGAGATGTTTGAACCATCGAATCACTCATGTGTAGGACATGATTGTGACTGTTGGATTAGTAAAGTACAAAAGCACATTGAAGAAACACACTAAAAGCACACTTTAACTTAATATTACATTAACTTCTAGTGTCTAAATATGCTATCATCTCCCTTTAAGAACAACTAGGGATAGGATTGAAGGAATTACAAAGGTAACACAATAAGAGAAGGAAGGAGGCATTAGAGCTTATCCCACCTTAATGACAACTTCCCGAACTCCTCACATAGATTGAAACTTTGAAAACTTGGCTTCTGTAAGGGTTTTTGTGAAAATGTTATCAACTTGATCCTTTGTTTGGCAATACAACACTTCAAGGACTCGATCCTGAAAGAGCTTCTTGATGAAGTGCATGTGCATTTCAATGTGTTTGCTGTGCTAATGTTGAATTGGATCTTTGGCTTACTGAATGACACTCTAATTGTTGCACTACAGTGTGGTTGAATGCTGATATAGGAGTCCAGACTTTGAAAAGGATTTGTCTAAGCCACATGGTTTCTTGACTTGCGTGACTTGCCACTTGATACTTTGCTTTTGTTGAAGAAAGAGCAAGGGCATTTTTCTTCTTACAATCCCAAGTGATAGGCCCAGAAACAACACTGAAAACATAATCTGCATAGACTTTCAATCATCAGGGTCGTCGATCCAATTGGAATCAGTGAAACCAACCAACAAAGGGGTTCCTCCTGAACCGTGCTGTATCCCAAACTGAACTGTACCTCGAATATATTGAAGTATCCTCTTTGCTGCTTTCCTGGTTCATGTGGGGTGTTTGCATGTATCAGGCAACAGGACCAACAACAAAGGTATGAGTTAAATACAAAAGGTTACCAATTGACTGACAATACAAAGTGGCATCCACTTTGTGAAGAGAAACGAGGTACTATCGGGCTGCTAAATCTGGTCTGTCTTTGACCAGATTTTAGCTCCAAGTTTGACTTCCCAAAACTGTCCTTTGCTGCCTTTTAGGACAGCAAACTGTTTGGTTACTTTCTGCTGATAATTTTTGTGGTTAAGTGTCCTTTTGAGGTGCCCTTGCAAATGTTTTTCATACCAATGATTAGTACATACAATATAACTCAAAACACATAACAATCCTCACAATCTTTACAACTCTGAATGCTGTTCTAACACTTCTAAGCATGCATGAAATTGACACATGTTTTTGGTCAACATGACCCTGGAAAAACCCCCATGGGGAAAACCAGTTTGGAGTAGATGTATATAGAAGGCCTCAAAGCAAAATGTACCACACAGAAAACCTTTACAAGTGAACCTGGTACAATAGCAACCCTTCTCGGAAGCCTTGGAGTCCCTTGAAGATGTCCCTGCTAGCCTTTTGAAGCAAGGCGCCCTTTGCCTTGGTGCGCCCCTCTTGCTTAGCTAGCTTTTGGTCCTCTTCCCTTGCCTCTTTCTTTGACCTTGCCTTTGCTTGTGCCTTTAAACTGTTGCTTGCCTTTGCCTTGCCCTTGTAGAAGCTCCCTCCTCTCAAGAGTGCCTCCCTCCAAAGTGATGGTGCACACTTAGCTCAAGTGCGCCCCTCCTCATGCAAAAACTCAACAAATGAGTGCGCCCTCCCTTGCCATGCGCCCTCCATCTCCCATCAAGTGCGCCTCTCCTCAACAAGTAAGAACCATCCTCAAGGAGCGCCTCTCCTTAGCTTGATGTGCCTATTCTCCCAAGAATGCGACCCTCCTTAGATGTATGCGCCCGCCTCCAAAGTGTAGCCCATACTCCATGGTGGACTAGTGCCAAGCTAGAGCTCCTCCCAAACTCTTGACCTCATGCGCCTTCTCCTCCTTCTCATCTCCTCT
>SNQJ01S0008615.1:62838-75369 GCA_010110895.2 Picea sitchensis | reverse complement strand
ATGCAAAAACTCAACAAATGAGTGCGCCCTCCCTTGCCATGCGCCCTCCATCTCCCATCAAGTGCGCCTCTCCTCAACAAGTAAGAACCATCCTCAAGGAGCGCCTCTCCTTAGCTTGATGTGCCTATTCTCCCAAGAATGCGGCCCTCCTTAGATGTATGCGCCCGCCTCCAAAGTGTAGCCCATACTCCATGGTGGACTAGTGCCAAGCTAGAGCTCCTCCCAAACTCTTGACCTCATGCGCCTTCTCCTCCTTCTCATCTCCTCTCAAGTGAAGAATGAATCTCATCTTTGCCCTATTACCTCCTTTAGCCTCTCTTTGGCCAAACCCTAAAAGATCAATGGCCTAGATCCAATCTAGTCAAGTCTAATCAATGGGTGAGATCTAATCCAAAAATCTCACTTAGGAAACCCACTTTCCCTAGTTTGCTTTATGTCCTTTAACTCACCCACAAAGTCAAAGTGAAATTAGAACATAAAGTAAAGTATTAAGGGTAATAGTCTCCCCCTTTGTGTTTAGAGACTCACAAACACAAGGGGACCACTTTCCAAGGTACCCAAATCTCAACACTTTGGGCGTGGTACAAGTGGTAGCAAGTTTGACTCCAGGAGATGGTGTTGGTTCACAATCTTCCATGTGAGAGCGACGAAGAAGGTCACATCCATACTTGGGCTAAGAGAGGGAAATGCCTTCCTTGGAGGCCAAGAAAATAATGCAAATGTCCTAAGCCTGTCATGTCATATTTCTTCCTAAACATTGGTTTTTACATGGGTTAGAAGTTTGGGGTCACTACTAGTGAGTATAAGGTTATCAACATAAAGAATAAGTATGATGATATGGTCACCCACTTTCTTGGTATAAACATTAGGGTTAGAATGGCATCTAGAAAAGTTGGAGTCAAGAAGAAAGCTATCCATTTGGCATACCAAGATTGAGGAGCTTGCTTAAGGCCATAGAGAATTTTTCTTAAGAAAATAATGCAAATGTCCCAAGTCTGTCATGTCAAATTTCTTCCTAAAGATTGGATTTCACATGGGTTAGAAGTTTGGGGTCACAACCAATGAGCATAAGGTCATCAACTTAAAGAACAAGTATGATGAGATGGTCACCACTTTCTTGGCATCTAGAAAAGTCGAAGTCAAGAAGAAAATTATCCATTTTGGCATACCAAGCTCGAGGAGCTTGCTTAAGGCCGTAGAGAGATTTCTTAAGGCAACAAACAATATTGGAGACATTCTAAATATAGCTAGGAGGTTGTTCCACGTAAATTTCGTGTTGCAAATCTCTATGCAAGAAGGTGGATTTAACAACCATTTGATGGACCTCCCATTTGTAGGGTGCTGCAAGGGCTAAAACGAGGTGGATGGAATTCATTTTAGCTACAAGTTCAAAGGTTGCAGACATTTTAGCTACAAGAGCAAAGGTTGTAGTGTAATCAATTCCTTTTACTTGGGAAAACAATTTGACAAATAACTGGACCTAATGTCTATCAACACTTCCATCTTGCTACATACTTAGTCCTATACACCTATTTACATCTAACAAGTTTTTTTCCTTTCAGAGGAGGGACAAGATCCCAAGTAGCATTCGCCCTTAAGTAACAATATTCTTGATTTACTTTTGCATCCCATTCTAGATGGCCATAAGTTTTTGCAAATGTTTGTGGATTAGGGGTCTTTGAAACATGAGCCAAAAGGGAGGAGGCATGCTAGAATTGTGAACGTGTACAACTGATTAGAAGGATCACCAACAAGATCGCTTGTTGCTTCTTGTGTTGTATGGACCCATCTAGAAAGTTATGGTGCTTGTGCAGGTTCATGTTCATTAGATCCAACTGAAGGAGCTAGAATTCCATCCTCACTGTCATCATCTGTAGAAGAATTCAGAATAGGAGCACTAGTAGAAAAATTGGGGATATAGCTCACTTGGTTGGAAGTTACATTTTAAAAATAAAGGTCTTAAGTTGAAGTCTTTTTTTTTCAAGTTATTTTTTGTAAAGGTGCATTCAACTTAATTTATAAAGTGACTTTATTGTAAACTACATCTCACTTAAATTATAAAAGTGAACCACTTAAGTCATAAAGTAACCTTATTTTTCTTCCTTTTTAAAAGTGACTTTATTGTAAAGTGAAACTCACTTATGTTGTAAAAGTGAGTCACTTTAGTTATAAAGTAAATTATTTCTATAAGTGAGCTTATAGAACAAAGTTAATGGAGGAGGTTAAATTTTTTTACTTTTTACAAATCAATCACTTCATCGTGCAACGACCACCACATGGACTAACCTCCACTTGCCACATGGCACCTTGGTTGATATTTTGACCTTTTATGCCCTTCTTCAAATAGGCTTAACTTTGTCATCCAAAGTCCATTTTTAGTGCTTTTTTTTTTAAAGTGCTTGTGTTTTCAACCCGTTTTTGTTTGAGTAGTGAATGAGTGATCTTACTTCCAGATTGTATTATGGCTAGTTCAAATGAGATCCTACTTACAAACACTTTTTTCACTTGGAAACCCAATATGGAGGATTGATTGAGAAGTAAGGGACTTTATCGAGTCACCATTGGATTGTAAGTTGTTCAAAAAACAAGGTATATCCACATAGGTCGAATACTTTCAGACAAATACTCATACACAAAGATCAAGGATCATTGCACTAGTGTTTTATGTGGTTAAAACCCTTAAAGAGGGAAAAATTTCATGGCCCCAACCAACATGACCACTTAAGGCAGTGTATTAATGCAAAAAGAAATATATTACATGAATATATATTACAAAAACGATCATTGACAAATGACCCTACATGCTCTTTAAATAGAGATCATGGACCAATCGGGGGTTAAGCCATGGATCAAGTGTCATTAAGATTGAGGGGGATGTTTGAATTGTTGGATTACTCATGTGTGGGAGTACAAAAGCACACTAAGGAAACACCTCTAAAACACATTTTAACCTAATATTACATTAGACTAAGTTGACCTTAACTAACTCCTAGTGTCTAAATATCCTAACAGAAACACCTCTAAAAACACACTTTAACCTAATATTACATTCTACTATGTTGACCTTAACTAACTCGTAGTGTCTAAATATCCTAACTTTGTACATAGGAACTGAGGCATTGTTGTTGAATCCACTGTTGTAGAATCGGCTTTTGCTGAATCTGCTCACCATGTTGCACCTTTGTTGTAGGAGAACACATATGCAGCAGTAGGTAAAGCTAACAAGTTAGATCTCCCAACTATTGATCCATAGGTCAAACTTAGCAATTTGCTGGTTTGAGCAAATTAGTGGGTTTTGTTAGAAATAGCCCCTCTCTAGAGACAACTGTGGATATGCTTGTACAATGAGCAGATGGAGTGCCAAAGGAAAAGTAGGAAAGGCGAGGATCAATTTTGACCTTGCCAACCCTTGTGTGCTCCCAAAATGGCTATGTGGGTGTTGAGGATCCCAAAAGGACATCTCTACTTAACCCAAATAGACGAAAATCAAACACAAATGCTGAGGTTAATCTAAGGGAAGAAGAGAATGTCTAGCCAAGAAACCCACCATGTAAACAATACCAAAGAGTGACTTAGGAAAGTAACCAAGGGTACCTTGTTTAAGTACTAAATATCAAATGGGGAAAATATATTCACATGTCTAGACTTGGGCAAGGTGCCAACCAAGGGGGAATTACTAACACCAATAATCCATCTTGGGTTGTTGCGTGGCCTCTTGGTGATCTTCGGGCTTTGAATGCATAGATGCAAAGTCCATGCACCACACTTTGGTCCTATGTCAGGAGATGTTATTAGTGGAAGGTATATCATCGAGGTGCCACGCAAAGATCAAATGACAAGCAAGGGCAAGGAAGACAAATAAAAAACAAAATGCACAATAGAGACAAACATGATGGTGCATAAGGGCAGTGTTGAGATTTACAAGGGTCAACAGAAGAATAGATGGAACCAAATTGCACCCAAATTTTCAAATAGCCTCCTCATAAGTGCACCAGAGAGAGATAGGTTTAGTGCGCTCGAGATAAGATAAGATAATTGTATTAATGTCCAACAAATGACCACTAAAGTAGGTCAATGGGATTGCTGGGTACAATGATGTCAATACAAAGCAGGAGCAATAATATGTCTCCTATAAAAAGCAAGATGCAAGAGAGTGCAAAATCCAAGCGTAAGTGTTGAAAACAAAAATACGCAAGTGTGCCTAAGAGAAAGATGCCAATCACAAGGGAGAATGCCAAAATTGTCTATCCTTAGGCTTATAACACTTTATATTTCAGATCAAGAAAATCACGATGAGATGATGCAACTGAGAGCTTCAGTTTTGTATTTAATATTTATATAAAACGGAAGCGAGGCATCCCTTCAAGAGGGGGTTATGGGCTCACAAAACAAGGGCAGACACCCGAAGAGGGTTATTGAGCCTACATATCAAGTTTGACTAGGTTGGCCTTAAACCATAAACCCAGTATACAATAAATGAAATAAAATATGGACTTAACCATAATTACAAGTATAATAATACATATGAATGGGTTGTGGCCACATGGATAAATTACACCAATAATTCTAACACCCCCCTTAAGGTGAATAGGGGGCCATAGCAAGAAGTCATTACAATATAAGATTACAAAATTTATAGCGCCCCCCGCCCCAATGCTGGGCAGAGTGCTAGATCACCTCCCTTCAACTCCACATTGCTCCTTCATAAAGCCATCAAGATCATCAACAATCGAGATTGAGCTCCAGGGATATTTAGGTGGGAGACATTGTAGTTTTGTAGGGACATCAAAACACTTAGTAATGGTCGTTTTCAGAGAAGATTCCTTCAAATAGTGCTCAAATTTGTTAGCAAGAAGCTTAGTTGCATCGGATTTTTCGTGAAAACAATCATCAATTTGAGCAAGAAGGCTTCGAGGTGGAGGAGATTCCTCCTGATAACATTAACAAGAGTGGAGATAACTCACTTAGGTATAGGCCTTGACCTACCGAAGGAAGAGTAATTGGTGCAAGCGAATCATGCAAGGTGTCACCATCATCATCAAATAATGAAGCCAAACTGTTAGGAGCATCTACAACATGAGGACTAGATGAGCCACTGGTAAGAGTATCATGAAAAATTGAAGAGACATTTACAATAGGAAGGTTGGATGATTCATCAATAGAGTCCACATCACCCATAGGAGTTTGCCCAGACACTTTGAGGGAATACTATAGAGAGTACTTGTAGAAGTAGAGAGAGGACCAACATCATATTGTGAAGGAGAAGGGTCCTTTAAAGCACACCATAAATTATCTAGAAGAGGCCCTGCATGGTGATGAGAAGGAACATGATCCATGGAAGCATGTCGAGATCCATTTGAAGAATCTTCTGAAAGAAGTAATGGGAAAGATCTTGGCGGATCGTGAGTAGGAACCTTGTCAAAAATAACCTCTCTATATTCAATCACCTGTGAGTGGTGGGGTCATAAAGACGATATCCTTGAAAAGTTTCATTTTAGCCAACTAAAGTGTATTAGGAGTGTGGAGATGCAGATGTGATTCACCTTTCATTAGGAGCATGGGCCCATTGACTAGATCCAAAAATTCTAAAATGCAAAATAGATGGCTTGCTACCATACCATTTCTCATAAGAAGTCATATTAGTGACAACATGAGTATGTGTTCTATTGATGATATGGGTTGTGCAAACAAGTGCCTCTCCCTATATTGAAAGCTTCATTTTTTTGGAGTTAAGCATGTAGCGAGCCATCTCCATGATAGTCCTCTTCTTCCTCTCTACCACTCTGTTGTGTTGTGGAATGTAAGGAATGGTTCTTTTCATAGAGATTCCCAAAGATTCACAGAACTTTCGAAACACCTCATTCTTAGAAATGGTATATTTCCGAAGAAAGTGGGAAAATCATCAATGATAGTGAGGAAGTACTTAGCTACCCCAATAGATGATGTAGCCATAGGTCCACAAAATCACTGTGAACCAATGCAATGAAGCTCATGTCAATTTGTCCATAGGAAAGGATTCGTAATGATGTTTCCCCATTACAGACCCTCACAAACACCATTGGGTGGTTCAATATTTGGAAGGTCATCAACCATATGTAGTTGGCCATTTTTTTTCTAGTTTACATTGCTCGGGGAAAACTCTGAGTACTTCCCCTCATTTTGAGGATGGTACCCAGGGTAAACCCTAGAATCTTTAGGGTACAAAGCTAGTCAACAACAGGGATCGAAGCCATTACAACAATATACTAGTTATGAGCTCAACATGTCACTTCCGGGAATTGAACTTGGGTGGGGCGGATAACAAATTCCTCCCAACCACTTGAGCTAAACCCAGTTGACAAATATGTAGTTGACTATATGTCGCAAAGAACCATAGTTGGTGTCATTGAGATGTTGATGCCATAGCATGCTGATGTCATTGGCATTAGCTACCATAACAACAAATCCTTTTATTTTTTTGGAAGCAATCTTCCCCAATTTGTACATGCGATTAGATTCATCACAATATTCTAAGGCAACCACCTTGAAGCCATCACTCATTTCCTCTACGACCCACTGATCCGACTAGAATTCCTCCTTTTTATTCATGTGCGTAATGTGGTAAATAGACAAAAGATTTGGTTCAACCCTTGCAAGATGAAGAACATTTCCAAACTTAGCTGTATCAATGATGACATCACCACAACTTCCAACTTGTATGGATGAATTGTTTCCAATAACCACTTTCTCTCCATTGTGCTGTTGTCTATAATTAGAGAGAAGGTGTTCATGTTTGGTCATGTCTCAAGTGCTCTAGAATCAACATTCTACTCTTGTTGAGCAAAAGTATTGAATATATTGTGAAATGTGCACTATGTCAAGATCTAGTGTTCTCATAAAAAAGGTCTTTAGTGCATATTGTAGATCTTGTAAGCTTTTAATTTTCTAAAGACTAGCAAGACGAGACTTGAAGGGTTAGACCTCCTTATTATAATGGCCATGTATAACATTTTTCTTCTTGGCATATTTTGAGTGTTACCCTTTACCCTTGTCGGACCTAGAGTTAAGAGGGTTTAAGACAACATTTGGATGGGCTCGATCTTGGGGAGTTAATTTACCCATACTCCTTAAAGTACCTTAATGTTGAATGAGGTTAGAAGAAACCTCCTCAAGAGTAGGGGTTATAGGATCCTTGACAAATAAAGGAATGCTATAGAATATAAGAGAAACATATTTGAATGCTAGAGAGAGATTATTTAGAACAATACTTACAAGTTCCAGATTTGATTTAACTTTTCCCCTAGATTGAATAATATAAGCCTTCAGGTTTTATAAACCTTGCAATATACTCCTCAATTGTGTCGAAGTCACCCATCTTGAGGTTGGAGAGATCAATTTCAAGTTGGTTGACTTGAGTAGTGTTCACCATTTCAAAGAGAATTTTGATGGTATCCTAGATTTCCTTCGCACCTTTGTTATCCTTGGTATGATGAATGAGATCAGGCTTGACATAAAGAGTGATCAACTCAAGAGCTTCATCTTTCTTCAAACACAGGTCATAATTGTGATCATCCTTAACATGAAGTGGTCTTGCCAAGTACATCCATAAACCTTTGCTTCGAAGTGGGGAAGTCATTTGATTCACCCAAGAATGATAGTTGACCCCATTCAGAGGGGGAACCGACCACTTTGAATCCATAGGCTCTGTTATCGCACAGTTTGTAGGAAAGGTTTAAATAGCTTGAAGTCAAGGCTCAAACTGGCGTAACAAGAGCTTCCCCACCCACTGTCACCTCGATGGGGAGCTCTTTCTATTTAGGGTGGCTAATCCCAAGGGAGATGTCCCTAGTAATCTGGGGTTCTTGAAGGAAAAGGATCAAGGTTTTAAGGCTCAAAGTTTAAGGTAAGCTTTCCCTTCACAGATTACTGCCAAGAATGATAGTCAAAGAGAAGATATTCCACTAAATGGCACCTGTTTGCGAGACAAGGCAAATAAAACTAAAAATGTGCTGCAGTGGTTAGTACTTCAAAACATTTATGACTATCTTTAACACATATGAGCAATAATAGATGTAATTATTGACGAAGTCAATGATTGCAAACAAGGACAAAGGCTTATAACACTTCTTCAATAAGTACAAAATGATACTTGCATTCAATGTATAAAATCAATCCTTATTATATCACAATGCAATAAATATGCTCATAAACCAATATTGTTGCTGCATCACTATGCAGATTTAGGGTGACGTCAGCCCTACCTTTAGGTTAATTTTGAAGACAATGAGAGAAACGTTTTGTCAATTAAACTTATGAATATAATCAGCAACTCAAAGCCTATCAAGAGGGTGACAATATCACAACGTTTTATGCCAAACAAGAGACCAAAATAAGTGTGATGTCACCTTAGGGTTAGGGTTAGGTTAGCTAGACAAAGAGGAGAACGTTTTGCTAAATTAACTAATGAAATTGCTTAATTCCTCTATGGCTATCAAGGGATGAGTCAGCCGCAACTTTTAGTCCAAACAAGAGTTCAAAAGGGCCAAGACGTCATCATCAAAACTAGGGTTAGTGAGACGTTAGGGTTAGTAGGTTTTCACAATTGAGAGTTTGAAGAGGTAGTTTTAACACCAAAAGCTCAATGTTTTATTCTTGAATGATGCCTTGGGTTAATGGGTCAAATGGAGAAAAGGCTAATGGCTTGGAAGGGACTTAAACTAAGGACGGGGAGGGTTAGTTTAATGAATGCTGCAATGGCAGGGTTACCAAATCAAAACCCTAAGGGAGAAGGCTCATTAGGTGTAGCTAAAGCTGAGCCTCATGCTCCTCCCTCTTTCAGACTCTTTGGCAAAAGCGGCTAGTTTCAAACTATAAGTCTAGGGATGAAAGTGTTGCTTGGGGACAAGGCTTTCAACCCTAAAAGGTCAAAACCACAGGTGTAACAAACTAAATTAGGCCTAGGGCGTCTTCCTCCTTCAACTTATAATTTAAAACTAGCTTTCAGGAAAAGAATGGCTAGTGTAGCTATGGCTAGGCTAAACCTTCTTTAATCAAATGGCTCAATCAAGCTTTTTATCATGGGGACATGAGCAACAACCTACTTGTGTGATTGCTCCCTAGGGTTTCTATGATTAAGCAAATGATAGCAATGTAACCATAAGAAGTAAGCAATTCTACCTACAACCATTCAATAAAAGTTTTGCATACAAAAATATACTTACAAATCAAAGAGATGACTTATCAAACCCTAGTTGTAGCACCTTCCAATGATAAAAGCACCATGCATATGCCAAAGATAATCCTCAAGTGTGGCGCCTCAACTCCAAGATAACAAAGTAACCAAGACAAGAGCTAAAGAAATTGTCTCTAGGAGAGAGCAAGTTGTGTTATATTCAAATGAGAGTAAAAGCGTCCTCAATATATATATCATCTCATGACCTTTAATTAACAAATAGGTCATTAAACACAACCGACAAGGATGACTAACAACATTACACTATTTGTCACATTAAATGCCAAAAATGTCAAAATAGAGCCAAATGGGAGACGTTCAGGCCCCTCTGAGGGAGCGTTGGCCTTTTTGGGCATATTCGACATCGAGAGGCAAAAGCGTTGGCCTTTGGGCCTCAAAGCGCCACCGCGTGCCTCAAGGTCAAACTGCGCCACATCCTCGAGCGTCCGGCTACATACGGTGGCGATCACATTATCAAACCATCCTTACCACTGCGGGGGCTACAGTCCCCATGGGTCCAAATCTCACGCCAAAAGCGTCCACATTGAGGGTGTCCTTCTTCTTCCCATGCAAGGGAGGAGGCTCATCATGGCGTTGTCCACGCCTACGCCATCCCGGCAGCTACGGTGGACTCTTCAGCCGGGAGTCCAGGCTAATCATCCCCATGTGTGCGGTCCTCGTTTGTCGCGGGTATGGTCACGCATCAGGCTTCATACCCTCCACTTGGAACAAGCCAGATCCCTAGGAATCGCCAATGTAAAATCATATCTCACATTATTAAAGGATTATCAAAATATGCATTCATCTCCCCATGTGTACCGGTCCTCTGGTACCTGTCTGCCGGGTATGGTCCTGCACATCAAAGACTACGCCCTCCATGGGCTCATCAGTCCTAGAGATCATAGCAATGTAAATCATATCTCATTATTAAAGTTATCAAAAATATGCATGAAATCCCTAACACATCATCTAAGAGCTCAAAGACATTACACAGATCTACTATACAAAGCTGAGGAAACCGACAGAACAGCCTATTGGGCTAACACCCACAAGAGATGGAAAGTTTCCTCAGAAGATCATTCAAGCCATGTTTAACGAGGTGATATGGTTTTTAGGGATGTCTAGTCATAGTAAGACCAAGAGCAGGTGTCGTCTGTGGGTGTCTTTGTAGGAGGTGAGCTGTACCCGTCATGGATGCATTTTTTCCAAGCCCTTTATTGCCTTATCTTTCTTTTATTGCTTTTTATTCAAGGTCTGACCAGAGGACACTGCCTTGGCTTGGTGGCCAGAGCTGACACAGTTCATATCCAGAAAATGCTATAAGCAATAATTAAGTTCCTTTTACATATTTGAACAATAAATGATGCAAGGTAATTGAAAAGGCCTCATTAAATATTTGGTTTTTGTCTCTAATTGTTTGGAATCTTAAAATACATTTTTGTAAAATTTTCTTGGACCCCAACCCGGTTTCAAGTCTCCATAAATTTCACTGTTTAATGCCCAACCCACATTTAATTCTCTGCTGAAAATGACATTAGCATAAACAGAAAATTATAACTGGAAACACAAGATTCATTTAACAGGAAACTGAACTGGAAATAAATGCACACCCAGAAAATTTAACACAGATTTTTGGTCAAATCGACCCTGGAAAAACCCACAAGGGGAAAACCAGTGTGAGAGGGGAGTTTTTATCATTCTCGAGCTCAGAGAAAATTGTTCTTTTACAGCAAAATCTTACTCAGCATTAAAACCACAAACTTATCTCAAAAATCGTGCCAATACTCCTTCAGAACAGTACCGAACCAGCTCCTCCTCGATTTCTGTGCAAGAAATCCATACTGTTGTATGGCTGTTACAGCATTAATGGCTGTATGGACTGTCTAGAATCCTGTGCACGCTTTTCCGGGTTTGCTGTATGGAATCCTCAGCATTTATTGTGCCTCGATTTCTGTGCAAAGAAGCCTTGAAATCTGTGCACCCTCTCTGCTATATACTGTTCAAATAACTCAGCTATACGGTACAGAATCCGTACAGTATGGATGCATTCAATGCAGAAGTAAGCAACTCTATTTCTGTGCCCTTTGTCTTGGAAAGTGCACCTCCTTTGCTGCAATAACCCTCTCTTTTCTCAGCTCTTCTCTCTTGCTCTCTCCTCATTCAAAGCTCATGAATGACTCAATGGGGCGCCTCAATCCCTAGTTTTCTGTTTTGATCATCTCAATGAAGAGTCACTTGATCTAATGGCTGAGATTTAATATTGGGCCATCAAGATCAATGGTGGTGATTTAATGTCTCTTAAGTCACCCTTTTCATGAAATATTCTCAAAGTCACTTTTAACTTTATATTTTATAAAGTTAATGTACTAGGGATCACTTTGGACACTTCCCCACATACTAGGCGCCTAGACTGTGTGAGAAACACTTGTCCAAGGTACACTTCTACAAATTTTTAATATTTGATGTATTTTTTTAGTAAACTGAGTCATAAAATTCAAACCAGTTTGATTTCGAGTTGAGTTGAGTTCGAGTTGAGTCTGAGAGGACCCTCAGTCGATTCCTAGGTCAAGTTTGATTTTTAGAACATTGGTGTGAGTAGAGAATGTTGGGACAAGAGTGTTAGATTTAGGGTAATTTTGCAGAACAGCAATCTCTTTTAAAATTCAATACTCAAGGTAACTAGATCTGTAACTCAATCATAGATAGACCACATGAAAAGTAGACAGCAGCAACTTAAGAGAAGAACAACTCAGATCACATGTGAATGTAACTCAGATCTAAAGCAGTAATGAACAGCTCTGAATACAACAGCAGATCTATATGATTAAATCAACAATCTCAGATCTAAAACTCTGCTTAATCAGTTTACAATGAGCATGTCTTTTAGATCTATATACTGCTTGCTATATTAATCAATTTTGTGATCAGATCAGATCTAAAACAAAGAGAGACAAGTAGGAAGCATACCTGGTACAGCAACCTACCTCAGAAGACAGTACTGTAACCACAGTAGATATAGGTCTTGTTGTTATGCTCAGACAAAGGTTCAGTTCATGGATCAAGTGGATCTCTTATGCCAAAGATTTAAGGAATTTTCTTGCCACCAGGTCCAAAAGCCAAAGGGATAAAACACAAAAGAACAGAACCCAAACCCTCACAACAAAAACCCCTACCCAGGAAAACTTCAGATCTGAACACACTAGACTGTGTGTAAACCCTTGTCACATCAGTGATGTAGAATGAGCAGTTTAGAAGCTTTACCAAATAGTAACCCTACAGAACTACCCTAGCTAGAGGGCAGCACAGCAGACATAGGATAG
>SNQJ01S0008615.1:39643-50267 GCA_010110895.2 Picea sitchensis | reverse complement strand
TGTGTCTCTTGTGAATGTGTATTTCTCAGTGATCTTGTTCTTATGATGCTCTTATCTATTGAAATGCAAAGAACTATAATAATGGCATAAACATTAACAAGTAAGGATAAGGTGGTGAGTAAAAACAATTTCCAGATTTGAAGAGATGAGGATCTAGGTCAATCTAGGAGGTTTTCCAAATCAAATTAAGGCTCAAGAGGATACCCAAACACTACAAAAGAAGAAAAAGCTTAATGCTGTTATAAAACTTGGAAAAAATATATTAAATTACAGAAGGAAAACAAGTTATTACGGCAGCAATAAAATCAGTCCTTTAACACGTAATAGACCAATGAAACAAGAGGGTTAAACCATGAATTAAATTAGGGTTTTATTCATCAATAAAATCAGGAATTTAAGAGACATATAACAGCCTTAAAACCCTAGACATCCAGCCCTAGAAGGCTGGAAATAAATCAGCAATGTATTTTAGGGTTTAAAATTGTTTAATAGGTCAACAACATGCATAAAAAGTCATAATGTCTAGGTTATTATGGCTGAAAATGAATATTTGCTGTTATAAAACCCTAATCTAACCCTAAAACAGTAAAAATAAAGTAGAATTCATAAATTAATGATTGACTATTGGGAGAGTGACTAGTGCCTACTATATTTCTGGGCATATGGGGTCAATTAAGGACTCTTTGGAGAGAAGTGAGTGGATCTAGTGTGATATCTAGAGGTTGTTCACTATATTAAGGACAATTCAAAGGAATGTTCTTCACTAGTAACCTTCCAAGAGTTTTAATAAGAAGGGTTTGTTCAAAAAAAATCCAAGAGAATGCTCTGCTAACACTAGAGAAGCAACTTTACACTTAAATGCCTTCATAAACAAAACCACAAGATAACAAGGGACCACTTACTCAAGAAATCTTTCATCCATCAAAACCCTAGCAATGAACATCCATGAAGTAGTGTTAGCACACTTTTTCACCCCTATATCAGATCTGAAGTAAAGTAAAGTCAGTGGTAAAAAAGTGGCTAATTGTAGGAGAAGATGCCCTAGATGTCACCGGCAAATCTCCTCTTTGTTTGGGATGGTGCGTGCCAACCTCCAGGGGGTGTCCCTAGGTTTCTTCCTGCTATTCTAAACCTCGAAAATCTGCAATTAAATCAGAAAAAACTGCAAGTTTTCTTGGCTGTGATTAGACAACCAAGATAGTAACCGAATTGAATTTTAAGTTTATTTGGAGGAATCCCTGCAGCGTTAGCTTAAAGAAAATATGGAAAAACAGAGTGAAAGCACAATTAAATGGTCGAAATATCACCAAAATAAAAGGCTAATGAACTTCTAATCAATGCACGAATTTCAACACAATACCGACAATATTTGAAAGCTTGACACGAGCACAACAAATTGTTATTCTTGCTCTTGCCAAAAGGCTTGATGCACCATAGAACACAAGTACAAGAACCGGTATAGTAATGTCCTTCACACACAAACTAGAAGCTAGACTAATAGAAGAAAGAGAGAGAGAGAGAGAGAGAGAGAGAGAGAGTAACTGATGATGCTGCTAAAAAATTTGACCTTGAACAATGAAGAGACCTCTCCCATATGTAGGAGAAGGAGGGCGCATGAGTGTGAGCTAAATTAGGGCACCTCAACCAAAATAAGAGTATGAGATATGCATGGAAAACGTCCAAGTATAGAGCAAGGAGCGCATGGAAAGCGGGAGAGCACATTAAAGAAGTTTAATGTGCTAAGAAATAGGATTGAGTTAACGTATGGATAGCGAGGGCACATGGGAGTTATGCGCTTCAACATAGAAAGGAGAGAGGGGAAGCGCTAAGTATTAGGGAGAACAAAGGATATACGCTAAGTATAAGGAGTGATGCTCTAGAAATAGGGAGAGATAAGGGAACACATGTGGGAGATGAGAGGAAGAGGAGTGCGCACATGTGGAATAAAGGGCGCATATGTGGAGGGGAATGAGAAGAAATAAATGGAAGGGAAGGTGCATGGGATAGGAAAACATGCATTTGGGAATAAGGAGACATGCGCCAATAGGAAAAATGCACTGATGAAGTGGATTGGGAGGAGGAGGCGCATGCACCAATAATGGAGATGCATGCACACATGTGGAGAGGGAGAATGAATGCACATGAGTTATTTAATGAGAAGAAAAATGTGTGATAAGAGGGAGAAAGAAAGAAAGCACATGCATAATGCACCACCTCATCCATGCTAATTTGGGCCACATAAGCCAACTCATGAAAGCGTGCATGCACCTTGCTTTTCTCATGAAGTGTGCCATAAATCCTCATGCAATGATGCACCACATGTCCCACTCTAACACTGCCACTTGTCGGAATCCAAACTTGCCACATGTCACCCTGTATTTCGATCACACCTGCGAAATATAGCCCTGCTAAAAATAGAAATTCGTCGCATGTCAATGAAAGTACAATCATCAGATTCGATTTTCAGTGAGGAGTCCAAATATGCAATCAGAATCGTCATGCAAACAACTGCTAAAAATAATAAGTGCTCGTATGTCACTCGAACTAGGCCCATCGAATTTGATTTTCTGCAAGAAACCCGGATATGTGCTCGGCATCATCATCTGAACCTTGAAACTCCAACTTGCTAAAAATATTAAACATGCTCGCATGTCGTCCAAAAAAAGCTCACTGGAACCGTGAGCTTGCAAGGACTTTGAATATTTGATCAAAACTACCATGCAAACCTCCGACCTCTGTCTCTTAAAAAGTAGGGAATATGCCAAAAATAGACATCTCTCTCTATCCATGAAGATCTGTACTAACTCCATGTCTGAAGCAATGAATCACCCTTAAACCAATCCTGTACCTATACTTGTATGGGAACCAACCTTAGCTCATACTAAGCTATCTCTGGAAAAAATGTTTGATGCCAGTCCAAATAAGTCATGTTGGCCCTTAACCCTCAGGATTTTCAAGGGAGAAAATCCAGGGGTTAACAAGTAGCATAGCATCCACAAGCACATCTTCTCCAAAAAGTTGGTTTAACTAGCCATCCATAGCATTTTTCATAAGAGAGAATGTAGAAGTAGACAAGTAGTGATGTATCTCCACAAGTAGCAATGATTTACAAGTGATAAGTGCTTCTCTTATTTATATGAGAGATCTAGCATTCTTCTCACACTATAGAAGCCCTAAAGACATAAAATAATGCTTTTATCTCTCACAAACCCTAGAGATAAGGCAACAATACATATAAAATACATCATACATCAGTGGATAGGTCACTAAGACCCCCAACGATGCCTCCAAGATGAAATAAAGTAGCTCAAACACTAAATTGTCCCTCATAAATGTGCTCCGAAGCTCACACGTGTGGCATATATGGCCTTGTGAGGTGGATGACTCACTCCAAAATGATGTCTAGGTGCTTAAAAGTGAAACGTTGCCATGAAAGGTGTTCGACCACATAGGGTATTCCAACACAGGATGAACACCTTCAGTAACCAGTCACACAAACAGATTAGAGATTAACACATCGATGTTTTTACGTGGTAAAACCCCAATGGGGAAACATCTACGACCCTAGCCAATATGGCCACTTGAGGCAATTTATTAATGCAAAAGAAAAATATTACAAGAGAGTTTCTTACAATCAATCATCGACAAATGACCCTCCATGCTCTTTAAATAGAGATCATGGACCAATTGAGCGTTAAGCCACGGATCAACGTAACCATTAAAATCGAGGAGAATATGAGCTTTTGGATCACTCTATGTCTAGAGCATATCGTGACCCTCTGATTACATAATTACAAATGCATACTAAAGAAACACACTTTTACCTAAAGACACTTTAGACCAAGTTGATCTTAACTAACTTCTAAGTGTTTAAATATCCTAACATCCCCCCTTAAGAACAACTTGGCAACTTGGGATAGGATTGAAGGATTTACAAAGGTGACACCATAGGAGAAGGAAGCAGGCATTAGAGCCTACCCCCCTAATGACAACTTCCTGAACTCCTAACATAGATCGACGTTTAGAAAATTTCGCTTTTGTAAGAGACTTTGTGAAAATGTGTGTAACTTGATCTTTTGTAGGGCAAAAGAGCACTTTTGATGAAGTGCATGTGTAGCATGATGTGTTTGCTGAGTTGATGTTGACTTTGATCTTTGACGAGCTTGATGGCACTTTGATTGTTGCACCAGGGGGTGGTCGGATGCTGCTGCTGGAATCCAAACTCTGAAAGGATCTGTCGAAGCCACAAGGCTTCTTGACTTGCATTAATCGCTGCTCGATACTCTGTTTTTGCTGAAGAAAGAGCAATAGCCTATTGTTTCTTACAAGCCCAAGTGACAGGTCCAAAACCAAGCCTGAAAACATAACCTGCAGTAGACTTTCGATCATCAAGGTTGCCAACCCATTCCAAATCAATGAAACCAACAAACAAAGGAGTCCCCCTTGAACTGTAATGTATCCCAAACTGAATTGTACCCCAAACATACCAAAGTATCCTTTTATTTGCTTTCCAATGGCTTTCATGGGGTGTTTGCATATAACAGACAATAAGACCAACAACAAAGGAAATATTAGGACGAGTATGAGTCAAATATAAGAGGCTACCAACTAACTGATGGTACAAAGTGGCATCAACTTTGGAAGTAGTACAAGTGGCAACAAGTTTGACTACAGACTGGAATGGAGAAGGGGCTGGTTTAGAATCGCCCATGTGAAAGCGACGAAGAAGGTCAGAAACATACTTAGACTGGGAAAGAAAAATTCCTTCCTTGGTTTGCAATACTTGGAGGCCAAGGAAATAATGCAAATAGCCTAAGTCTGTCATTTCAAATTTCCTTTTAAGGCTGGATTTCACATGGGTTAAAAGTTTAGGTTCACTACCAGTGATGATAAGGTCATCAACATAAAGAACAAGAATTATGAGATGGCTTCCTACTTTCTTGGTATAGACATTAGGGTTAGAATGACATCTAGAAAAGCCAGTGTCAAGAAGAAAGTTGTCCATTTTGGCATACCAAGCGCGAGGAGCTTGCTTAAGACCATAAATAGATTTCTTAAGGTGACAAACATGGCTGGAGTCATTCTGGACATAGCCAGGAGGTTGTTCCTTGTAGATTTCTTCTTGCAAATCCCCATGTAAGAAGGCAGATTTAACATCCATTTGATGAACCTCCCATTTTTATGAGGCAACAAGGGCTAGAACAAGGCAGATGGAATTCATTTTGGCGACGGGGGCAAAGGTTTCATTATAGTCAATGCCTTCAATTTGAGAGAACCCTTTGGAAACTAATCAAGCCTTGTGTCTTTCAACACTTCCATTTGATGCATACTTAGTTTTACACACCCATTTACATCTGACAAGTTTTTTTCCTTTCGGAAGAGGTACAAGATCCCAAGTATTGTTCGCCATCAAGGAATGATATTCTTCATTCATTGTTGTGTCCCAATTTGGATGGCCTGAAGCTTTTGCAAATGTTTCTAGATCACGAGTCTCTGAAACTTGAGCCAAAAGAGAAGAGGCTCGTTGGAACTGTGAACGTGTCTGATGCTAATCTGAAGGATCACCGATAAGATCACTAGCTGCTTCTTGTGTTGAACAGACCCATCTTAGAAGCGGTGGTGCTGGTGCAAGTTCATGTTCAATGGACTCATCTAGAGGAAGGTGAGCAGGAGGAGGTGGATTTTCATCCTCACTGTCATCATCTGAAGAAGAAGAAACCAAATTAGGAACAAAAGATGGCACAAATACGGAAGATGGCCCGTAGGCCGAAGATGGCACAAATGTCGAATTAGGCTCGCATGCCAAGAGATTTTCATCAAATTTAACATCTCTTCTAATAATAATTACATTGGAACGAGGTTGAAGAATTCTGTAACCTTTGACATCTTCAGAATATCCAACAAAAATACACTTCTCACTTTTAGGTTGTAAAGCTTTCATTTTCTCATCAGGGATGTGAGCCCATGCTATACTGCCAAATACACAGAAGTGGCTTACATTTGGCTTAATTTTAGTCCATGCTTCTTCCGGTGTTATATTTTTTAGAGCCTTTGTGGGAGTGCGATTACTATATAATTTGCACAGTTGATGGCTTTCGCCCAATAATGAAGACTTAATCCTTTAGATTGGATCATACAATTAGCCATTTCCTTTAATGTGCGATTCTTTCTTTCAGCAACACCATTTTGTTGTTGTGTATATGGAACAGTATGTTGCATTTGAATGCCCTGTGCAATGCATCTTAACCTTTGAAGTTGATGTCCAGATTGTTTTTCTGCAAGGGCCTTGTAGGCCAAAAACTTGTCAAAAACTTCGCTTTTAAGTTTTAAGAAGTAAACCCAAGTGCGTCTGGAGAAGTCATCAATGAAAGTTAAGAAATCCTTACACCCAGAGATAGAAGGAGAAGGAAGCGGACCACACAAATCACTGTGAATAAGTTGCAAAGGGGCCGAGGCGTGCCAAGAGGCACGCTTGTCAAAACTGTTCCGATGATGTTTGCCGAGAACACAACTGACACAAACGCCATCTCTGCAATTAACAAGAGAAAGACCAATCACCATGTATTGATTACATAGTTGCTACAATGAGCGACAATTTAGATAACCAAACCACTCATGCCAAAGTTTGCTCAATTCATTGCTATGAGCAACAAAAACTGATGGAAAAGACGATGACCCAAAGTTGTCAAACTTGTACAACCTGGTAATATCATCAACAATTCCAGTTGTTGGGACATGCTTAGGATCTTTTAAATCCTTGATTACAATTTGGTGAGGTGAAAATTCTATGGTTTTACCTTCACCTAAATGAGTGATCTGATACACTGATAGAAGGTTGCAGGAAAGATTTGGAACACATAATACATTATTGAAATGACCATTATCTACCTGAACTATTCCAGATCCTACAACACTAAGAGATCTATCATCACCAACAAATATTTGTTTGGTGTTACATTCATTTAGAGTAGAAAAATGCTTTATCCTTAGCCATATGATAAGATGCTCTAGAATCAATAAGCCACCCATCAGAAGAAGAAGTAGAAGTTGCATTGAAGGAGAATCCAGAAGCAGAAAGTGCGTGTCCATGAGAAGAAGAAGAAGAAGTATCAATACTAATGTTGTGCTTCTTCATTGCTGTGTCTAAGGCTTCCATCTTTTTAAAACGTTTAGACTCCACATGACCATCTTTCTCACAAAAGTTACAATGTCTGTCAGTCTCAATATTATCAGAACCTAAAACCGGACCAGATCGGTTGACCCCAAAAATGCGAAACTGGACTGGACCAAAAAAAAACTGGACAAAAAAACCGATCGACCAAAAACTACATAAAATATTCAAATTTCGAAAAAAAACATATATATTTATGTGCATCATTAGGAATCCAAAGATAGTAATTGAGGTCCATACCCTTCCAAGCAAAGATCCAGATCATAGGCCAATTCTCTTACAAGTTTTACAACACGGTAGGCCTTGAAACACCCCTTTCAGATTTGAGAACACATGGTTTTTTCAACCCGACTTTAAGGCCAATATTCAAAGATGGTGGATAGCCACGAAATCTCAAAGCCAATACAAAATGGTAGAACTCTAGAAAAAGCTAAAGACATTGAAGTTCCAACTCAAGGATTGGAACCACACAACATTTGGAAATATCTTTCATCACAAGTAACAATTGGAAGAAAGAATGAAAAGATTGTAGGAAAAAGTAATGAAGGCAAGAAAGGATAATTAAATTAGAAGAGAAGCAACTTCGATGAGACATAGATGAAAGAGACGAACAGGAGGAGACCCTTTGGAGGTGAAAATCCAAAGCCTTTTAGGCCCCCTCAACCTTAAATTCGTTTTTTTACCTAAAAAAATTTGAAATCTGCCCCAATGATTCCACTGTATGTGTGTCATATGGAACTAGACAGAACCAACCAGTTTCGTCTTTTTGGTCGATTCTGTACGAAACTGGTCGGTTTGGTACAGAACCAACCAAAAATGGTTCTTTACTTCCGATTCAATTGTTTTAGCTCAAAAGGCCAGTTCGGTTGATCGGTTTTGCCTAACCGGGCTGGTTTTAATAACACTGATCAATCTTCTTACTTTTGGATTTTGCTCCTTTGTCACCATTAGGAGTTGAAACTAGTTGAGAGGGTTTAGTAGCCTTGTTTTGCTTGTTCTTGTGGCAAGGATGTTGCTTCTTATGATTCTTGGAGTTATCTTTCTACTAGGCCACTAAGGCTTTATTGGATGTACCTACAGTGCTGATCAATCCAAGTTGCACAAGCTTATCTTGCTCTCGAATCACAGAAAGGCTCAAGAGAGGGTTCTTTATAAGCACTCCCTAGGGATTCTCTGGTGGCATAAAAGGTAGATACAAAGACAAAATATGCACTACCAAGATTAGCAAGAATAACATATATGCATCGATCATCCTTCAAATATATTTTGCAGTCTATACATAAAAGGCTCATTGAGGCTTTATACCTCCGTATTTGACTAAAATGGCCATATCTTGCGCAAATGGAAACCTTTTTCGACTGAAATGAAAAGCGTTTCTAACTGAAATGAGCACTCTAGACGCAATGGAACAATTCTCTTGGCCCAAAAATGTACGGAAATAGAAGAAACTAGAGATGCGACAACATGGCTTCGAGATCTCGATCTACAACTAGAGCAGGTCTTCAAACGGGTTTTGATAGCATGTTCGACAACAAAGGGTATTTCAATAGAGGACAAACACCTTTAGTAACCACTCACACAACCAGATTAGAGATCAACACACCATTGTTTTTACGTGGTAAAACCCCAATGGGGAAACATCCACGACCCCAACCAATGTGGCCACTTGAGGCAATTTATTAATGCAAAAGAAAAATATTACAAGAGAGTTTCTCACAGTTGATCATCGACAAATGGCCCTCCATGCTCTTTAAATAAAGATCATGGACTAATCGGGTGTTAAGCCACAGGTCAATGTAATCGTTAAGATCAAGGAGAATATGAGCTGTTTGATCACTCTATCAATGTTATCAAAACCAAAAATCGGACTGGACTGGTTGACCCCAAAAAATGCGAAACTGGATCGGTCGAACAAAAACTACATAAAATTTTCAAGTTTTGAAAAAAAACATATATATTCATGTGCATCAATACAAATCCAAACATAGTAATTGAGGTCCATACCCTTCCAAGCAAAGATCCAGATCATAGGCCAATTCTCTTGCAAGTTTTACAACAAAGCAAGCCTTGAAACACCCCTTTAAGATTTGAGAAAATGTGGTTTGTTCAACCCGACTTAAGGACAATATTCAAAGATAGTGGATAGCCACGAAATCTCAAAGCCAATACAAAATGGTAGAACTCTAGCAAAAGCTAAAGATATTGAAGTTCCAACTCAAGGATTAGAACCACACAACATTTGGAAATATCTTCCATCACAAGTAACAATTGGAAGAAAGAATGAAAAGATTGCAGGAAAAAGTAATGAAGGCAAGAAAGTATAATTGAATTAGAAGAGAAGCAGCTTTGATGAGACATAGATGAAAGAGACCAACATGAGGAGACCTTTTGGAGGTGAAAATCCAAAGTTTTTAGGTCCCCTCAACTTTAAATTCGTTTTTTTACGAATTTTTTTTTGAAATCTGCCCCAATGATTGCACCATACGTGTGTTGTATGAAACCGGACGAAACCGGCCAAAAATGGTTTTGTATTGCCGATCCGACCGTTTTAGCTCAGAAAGCCGGTCTGGGTCGGATTTAATAACACTGCACTCTATGTCTAGAACTTATCATGATTGTTGGATTACATAATTACAAATGCATACTAATGCACACTAAAGAAACACACTTTTACCTAAAGACACTTTAGACCAAGTTGATCTTAACTAACTCCCAAGTGTCTAAATATCCTAACAAAAGGGTGCAACATTTCATCTCCAAATGGTGTGTCATGTCCCCAAGTGGTGTGACGTTTCATCAAAAGATGCCATATCATCATCAAGAAGCCCAATGTCTCCTCAAAGGTGCAACGTCCCATCAAGTCACCATCAACATGCAACATCCCATCATCAAAAGGCTTAACATCATATCCCATGTGTGCTAGGGTGTCTTTTCAAGGGAACAATGCCATCAAAAGGCTCAACGCCTTCCTAGAAATGTGGAATGACCTCTCTCAAGTGGTGGGGATGGCCTCCATGAAAGTGTGCTAGTAGCCCCTCAATATCCTCCAAAGGATTCAAGTGTCAATCAAGCATGTGGCTATATGCAATCCATCATTTGAAGAGGGGCTCATGTAGTCCAATGCATCATGAAGATCAGAGGCAAGGTACACAATTCAAACATAACAAATAAAGTGAGTCATGTCAATGCAAAAGCCATTAGATAGATCTCATTAAGTATTCTCTTCAAACTTCACACTAGCTTACAAAGTTATACAATTTGCCAAGTTTAGGTATGGGAGGATCATTATTACCCCCTATTAGGTGTGCCAGTACCTAGGATAAGAAGTATGTCACGAGGAACCCATCAAGGAGTATGTGCAATTGTATGTGGTATGGTTTGGGGTTTACTTCATGGGTGGATGTCATTGACATGCAAGGCCATTATGATAGTCATCCTCATGAGTGCCTTTGT
>SNQJ01S0008615.1:9182-32037 GCA_010110895.2 Picea sitchensis | reverse complement strand
TTTCTTTGAAGGTTCTTCATCATTGGCAGCTAATGCATGGTGTCTTTCCTTTCTCTTCTTTGCTAGTTTAGGGAAATCCTTTTGTAGTGGCCATAATCATGGCATCCATAACATTGTACCTTTGACATGTTTCTCTTATGATTGAATTTCTTTCCTGAACCAAATCTTTTCTTACTTCCATGTCTCTTGAACTTTGTTGCATAGGCTTGAGCATCCTCTTCCTTTTGACTTTATCCTTGTCTCTTCTTGTGAGCAATAGGTCCAAAGTTCTTCAAGCGTTGGAAACTCCTTCCTTGTGTTCATGCTTGTAGCAAATGCATCCCATGATCTAGAGAGACCATTAAGTGCAATATTCACAATTTCCTTTTCTGGAATAACTTCTTCAATGGCTTGTAGTTGATCTCTCAATTGAGAAATCCTTACAAAGTATGAGGCTACAGTATCATCCTTAGTCATCTTTGTGTCACAAAGCTCATTCTTCAGACTCATCACTTGTCCAATATTTCTGACTGTAAAGAGGTTAGTTAGGGCGTCATACATCTTCTTGGATGAGTCAAGATTTGATATGTAGGGTATCAAGTGATCTTTTACAGAGTCCACAATGATACTCGTGGCATTGATGTCATTGTCTTTAAACTTCTCCATTGCTGCAACGTTTTGAGGTTCATTTTCTTTTCCCGCTTCAAACTGTGGTTCCACGATCTTGCCTTTCACGATATCTAAAACCTTGTTCTTGGCAAGGATGAGGTCAATCCTTGTCTTCCATGCTCTGAAGTTTGAAGCTCCTTCTAGCTTGTTTTCTGTCTTCATATAGTAAGTCATGACTGCCTTTGACTTTGACTTTGACTAGTGAAACATTGATTTTGACCCAAAAATTCAGCATTGACGTTTTTGCTTGCTGAGAGTACCAAGAGGTGCGCTAGGCTAAGGCGCACTAGAATGTCCAAGAATTATGCCAAACTTCTTACTTGAAGTGCCCAAAAGGTTAGGTTAGGGTTTGTTGTAGCTGCACAATCATAAACCCTAGCTGTAGCTGCAACTGGTGCCATAACGAGCTTAACAAAGAACTGCCATGCTACCTTCCAGCGGTCAGACTGTCCTAAAGGTGGTGTGGGCCCATAACCTGTTAAGATGTGCTCGTTTAACCATAAACAATATCACAATATTGTCACCCAATCATAGACACACAGCCACCCCCGAGCACCGTAACCTTGAAAGATTGAATAATTCCGGAAGCAGTACAAGACCCAACAGATAACCAAGAAATAGTGCACCTTTCTTTCTTACTCTTGAAGTGCCCAAAGGTTAGGTTAGGTTTGTTGTAGCTGCACAATCATAAACCCTAGCTGTAGCTGCAACTGGTGCCATAACGTGAGCTTAACAAAGAACTGCCATGCTACCTTCCAGCGGTCAGACTGTCCTAAAGGTGGTGTGGGCCCATAACCTGTTAAGATGTGCTCTTCGGTTTAACCATAAACACAGTCACAATATTGTCACTCCTAACTAGATTTCACACAGCCACTCCCAGCACCGTAACCTTGAAAGATTGAATAATTCCGGAAGCAGTACAAGACCCAACAGATAACCAAGAAATAGTGCACCTTTCTACGACCCAACAGATAACCAAGAAATAGTGCACCTTTCTCCAAACGTAGCGCACCAAATAGAAAGTCCAAAAACCATAAACCAAGACCTGTGCTCAGCTATAGTCGTTGCAGCTGCACTACTCTAGACTTGCGCACCACTTATCTTGAGTATGAGAGAGTGTGTCCAAATGAGCTCAAGCGCCCTCTATTTATAGTGCTCTTTGTCAACTGTCTAGGACGACTTCCCTTTCTAGAGGATAATACTTTATTATTAGTTCTTTTATTGAGCCGACTTGTCTTCTAGGGTTTCTACACATCTATTTAGGGTTTCTCTAGCTTTTGGTATATTCTAATCTAATAAGAGGTTACACATGGAGGTTGATATGTCCCGCAGCTACCATAATATCAACACTGTAGTCTTACAATGTGTTTCAATATCTTAAGAGAGCACTATGTAGATGCCTGTAACAAATGTGATCTACAATAACCATGGGTATCTTAAAGATTTTTCAAGCCAAATTTAGGACACATGGATTATGATAACACATTTTTACGTGTGGATGAAAGAAGCAATCTATAACTTACATGTTAACAGTTACAGTAAGTGATGAACATGTGGGGGTATTGATTTTGCGAAGGCACACCCTTGGTTCTCTTTCATGAGCCATAAAAGTTTTTGAAGCTCGATTTACAGAGAAACACCCTCTATGAATTCATCTAAGAGGAGAAAGATTTACCTTTTTATATATCCCCCAAACACACACACACACACACACACACATATATCTGATGAAGTCTAAGAGGTATTATGATTTATCTGTCACATAGATTTCCTTTTTAAAGATGGAATTTGTTTTGAAGATGTACACAACTCAATTTTCCTCTTCCTGGAGAGGATGTTTTGATTGTAGACATTTAATTGCTTCAACAATCTAGCACAAAATGGCACAAGGATCTTTTTGTTTCCCGCTTCATCTAAGAAATGAAGCAACCTGCTTCAACAATCTAGCACAACCCAATGCTCCTCTAACTAATCCATGCTTATGATTAAATCATAAGATCCCAGGGCTGTTGAAGACCAGGATATGCGAGTGACACACACCCCAGGATCCCCATATGATGCATAAATTGGACTTTTGCTTGTATATTATAGATTTACCTTCTCATGGTTTTCATCGCTTTAAATTTTATTTGACTATTTAACAACCATGCTTTTCTTTATTTTGCTTTACATTTTACTCACTTTGGTAGCCCTAGATAAATCAATAGCTAATGTTTTTCATTTGTTTCAAGATTTATTTGACTATTAAAAAGCCATGATTTTCTTTATTTCGCTTTACATTTTACTTTGGTGCCCTAGCTAAATCAATAATGTCCTTCAAAGCATTGACAATGTTTAAGTATGCAGCTGGTGGTGTTTGGAAAATGTACCAATGGAGAGAACAAAGAAAGACCCGGGAATTTTATGAAATGCTGGAACGTGGAGTAATCTCTGTTGTGCACGAAGAAGAATAGAGTACAGTATCTATTTTTAGAGTTGGGTGGAGACCAAGAATGAGGATCATGTAAAACTAAGATTCATTTTGTGATTTTGTGCAACTAGGTTTTCATTCTAGTTAGCGATGGGAAATAAAATCTGCATGCATTGAAGTTGAGTTGTTGGGGGTTGGGGGGATATTGTGGCAAGATGCCGAATTTTTCTAGAAGATTTATGCTTTTCGTTCATGCAGACAATCTCTATTTTTCTGAGTCCTCAGATAAACGTGGCATAAAATAATAATGAAAATGGTATTTTGATGGCCTTTTTATTTGCCTGAAAATATTGCAATAGTATGCCTGTTGTTTTATATGCGTGTTTTCTTTTAAAACATGCTTCATAACACCTTTGTCTTTTTCTTTGACATTCTAGTTTATTAATTAAATTATTAGCGTTTCAAGCTAGTGTGTACACTTAAACTGCCTTAATGTGCCTGTGTGCTTTGTGGGTTACCTTCTTTGTCATTGTTGTCTTTGTAACGCCGCCTTAAATGCAAGTCTATTGAAAGTACAGTGGCATATCCAATGGTTGGAGTTTCATTCCACGTTGATACGGCTGCTACTACCATCATTTGAATATGCACTATTTGAGCTGGGAGATGGTATAATCGCCGAAGTTATATGCCATGTACAATCTTACATTAATTGTGCTTGAAATTATACAAATTGTTCGAGGATTCTTGTTTCTCAGTTTTCTAGAATCCCAAATGTCTATCTTTTGTTAAAAAGTCTAGTACCGACCTCTGATAAACACTGCTCATTGGAGACGCTTTAAATCTACAAGTCTAGTCCTCTTTATCTTCTTGACAATCCTTTTCTTTTTGTCAAGGAACTACAAATGTTATAGTCCTTGTTTTAACACTTGATTATGAAATGATTCTAAGGTCAAGCATTATGCGAACATCATGATGTTTCTACGTTAAGGCATCAAAATAAGTTGAGGTTGTGTCTTAAGTTGCATTGGGAATACTCACCATATTCATTGGATATATAATGCTTGAAATTGCACAAATTGTTTGAGGTTTCCTGTTTCTCTGGTATAATTGCGAACGTTGTCTCTTTGATATGCCCATATGCATCTTATAAATACACAAATTGTTTTGAGGATTCTCGTTTCTATGTTTTCTAAGTTCCCAAATGTCTATCTTTTGTTGAAAGGTCTAGTATTGACCTCTGATAAACACTGGTCATTGGAGATGCTTTGAATTCACAGATCAAGTCCTTTATTTTCTGGACAATCCTTTTCTTTTTTAATCAAGGAACTTTAAATGTTATAGTCCTGGTCTTTACTTGTGATTCTGAAAAGTAATCCTCTTTATCTTCTGGACAATCCTTTCTTTTTATCAATGAACTTTAAATGTTATAATCCTCGTCTTTACACCTAAATCTGAAATGCTTTTAGGGTCAATTATAATGCGAACATCATGATGCTTATTTGAAATTACGTGAAAACATCAAAATAAGTTGACGTTGTGTCTAGGTTGCACTGGGAATATCACTCTATTCATTGGATATGTAGTGCTGGAAATTGCACATTGGTTGGGGCTTCTTGTTTCTGTTTTCTAAATCCCAAATGTCTATTAAAAGGTTCAGGACTGACCTATGATAAACACACTGTTCACTGTAGATGCTTTAAATCTGCAGATTTGGTCCTCTTCTCTTCTTGACAATTTTTTTCTTTTGTTAAAGGACATTCAAATGTTTTAGTCCTCGCCTGCCTTTGCACCTAAATCTGAAATGATTTTAGGGTCAACTATTTTTGTGAACATCATGATGCTTTTTTGAAAAAATAAGTTGTGGGGTATTGAGTTATATTGGCAATACTCAGTGTATTCCGGTTCAAATATAGCACACCATGTTTATTGAGATAAAAAATGTTGAGAAAGAAAGTGCAGAAATTTTAAATAATAAATGGCATAATAATATCAAAATGTAAGCCCTATAATATAATAAATGGTATAATAAGATTAAGATGTAAGTATAAGAAAGTGTAGAAATTTTAGATAATAAATGACATAATAATACCAATAATATATGGTATAAGAAGATCAAGATGTAAGTATAAGAAAGTGTAGAAATTTAGATAATAAATGACATAATAATACCAATAATATAGTAAGAAAGTATAGAAATTTTAGATAGTAAATGACATAATAATACTAAAATGTAAGTTCAATAATATTTGATGAATACAGGAAAATTTAATAAACAATTGGTTAGCATTATACCAAAGTTTAAGTTTTCGTATGGAAGTACATAAGATATTGTTATTTCATTCAAAAATAAAAAGAATTATATGCGCTTTATAATTAATAAGATATATAAACATCTATCAATAGTTACCCTTCTTATTAAACTCGCCATGGAACTTGGAAATAAAATTATTGTATATTGTTATTTCAATATTGTGGATTCATTATACTTTTACAAGGTTCTGTTGCATAAACAATATATTGCATCGGTATTGTGACACATTTATGTTGGTAGTTTGCTTCTATGTTTTTCATTTATATGATGTTCTTTATGCCGAGTTGTTGAATTCAACCCCATTGCAAGGTTGTAAGTTTTGAAAATCAAGCTAAAGGTTGGGATATTCTATGTCCATACAAGTGATTGATGTTGGCAATGTTTGTCTTCAAGGTTTTAGTTTTATCAGTTTTTGAAACAAAAAAACATAAAAGTTTAGTGTGAGCAATCACACAAAACTAGTTGACCTTGGTTCAAGCAATGATCACTTCATACAACATTTCCATTAGTGGAGTTGGCGATAGTGCATCCGTGTCCAACAAACTGGGGACTCTTCTAATTACTCTTGTTGCTTGTTTCAATTATCACTTCATACATCATTCCTGTTAGTGGAGTTGGTAATAATGCATGTGTCCAACAATGTGGATTCTTCAAATGACTCATCTTGCTCATTTCAATGATCACTTCATACATCATTCCAATGGTGGATTTGGTGATAGTGCATCTATGTCCAAATTGGGGACTCTTCTAAGTAGTTCTCTTGCTTGTTTAAATGAAGATGTTTTATCATCTTTTGGAGGTGGATTTTGTGCATTCTTTGGATCTAACATTCATGCATTCCTTTTCCTTTGCTTTTAGTGGAGTACTCCGTTTTTATTGCACACTACATGGATGTCGATGTTTAATCCTAGTGTGAAGTTAAGCTTTTATTATTGGAAAAATTATACATCAATAAAAAAATAGATCCTTGCCTCAATTAGATCCTTCAGAGAAGTACAATTGACAATTTAGGAACATGCTAGTCACTAGAATGGAGATCACTAGAGGGGGAAAGATTTGTAGGGAAATCAATACAAATTTTCATATGGCCATTGTTACTTCACCTCCTCTACCCTTTAGGGTTGGATTCCTACAATGCATATGCCCATGGTGTCTCCATGGAAAGTACATGTCTAGGTCTAGATGTTGGTTAAGGAGAGGTATGCCTCATTCATTCTCTCTGTTCCATCTCATTGTGGAGTTTAGTGGTCCAAATCCTTCAAACTCCAATCAATACAACGCTGTTACAACTCTGACAAGTTAGAGGAGATGCTTGGCTGCGGTGTAACTCTGCAGAAGCCTTTGAATTGACTTTGGGGGATAGATTGATCATCATCGAAAGATTTCGTTGCCAGTCCACGAACAATCCGTCCATGTCTCATACTCAGGACCATGAACGTATCATATTAGAGAGGGAATAACAAGTCATTCAAACTGCTTGGATTAGCCCTTCAAGTTTAGGGATTCGGGCCTACGCTGATTGAATTAGTTGCTTGTGCCCATTTCATAGTTTATTATTGAGATACCCCTTAGTTTGGTTCCATGTCCAGTAGATTTGGGGACAACTACATTTTCTCCAATCAATCTAGAACCAATAGTTGATTGAGGAAAAGGAACTCATCCATATCCTCTTGGTTTGATTGAATTAGTTGCTTGTGCCCATTTCATAGTTTATTATTGAGATACCCCTTAGTTTGGTTCCATGTCCAGTAGATTTGGGGACAACTACATTTTCTCCAATCAATCTAGAACCAATAGTTGATTGAGGAAAAGGAACTCATCCATATCCTCTTGGTTGGTCGCAAAAGGAGGTTGAGATCAGAGTTTTGAAGTAGTGCATAGTTGCGGTGAATGAACACTACAATAATGAGGTCACCTATGACTTGGTTCCATTGGGAATATGCCCAATAATCTTTGGGAGTTCGTACCTGTGGGATTGTGATGCTCTATTCTTGTGGAGAGAAAACAAGTACTGGTTGATCAAGGATGGTAAGTGATTCGATTCTTTGGATTGCCCTAATCTAAAAGACGATTCGATTGCCCCGACATGAGAGGGTATAGTGCTGTTACATCGACCACCCCAATCAAGTCCCTTATCTCCTAGCTCTAACCGTATATAAGGTCATACCTCTACCATAGGTACCAGGACCAAGACTTACCTACATCCATCCAATCCAATCAAATAGTGAAGGATTCACTATTCGACGGTGGCTACTGAAATACAAATAGGGGGACTGAAGAAGCTACTTACACTATTTGGCCATGTTACGTACAAGAAATATATGTACTAATAAATAGGGGGCCTTGCCAAGCCCTATAAATTCTTTTGGGGCACAGTAGTAAGGGGGCCTCTTATTGTACATAGTATTGCTTTGTAAGGCACTTGATTCTAAGTCACTTATTTGGTAGGGGGGCATGGCTGCAAGATCAAAGGTTGGCTCCATAAAACATCTTGTCCTCTTGTGATTTGCAACCATATGCATTATGTTTGCAAATAGATGGATCCATAGAAGTTGGTCATCAATATATCTATCAATACTTGTTGAACTAATTGTCTTAAAATATGTTTGGATAGTCTTAAACTCCATTTGCAACCACATTAGATAGTCTTAAATTCCATTTGCAACCACATTAGATGGGCTCTTATGTGGAGCTCCAGTTTAACATTCAACATTCCCCAACCTTTAATCACTAGTCTGATAGACATTTCCAACCCTTAACTGGTCAGCGTATGTATCCATCACTTGGCTAGCCCTCTCTTTCAATCCATGATTAGTACTTTATCCTTGTAATTGAGTAAATTTGAAATGCAAAAACTTGATTTAACAATGTCTTAATTTTAAAAATCAGAAACGCTTTTTATGGATGGTAAACTTGGAAATAAGCTCAACCCACCCTCACACACTTAAGTGAAGAAGAGACTTTGAACCTTTCCAAGGTTATACAATAGTTTGATTGAAGGGGACATCAACAATGATCATTGTGACGACAATGGCTCCAAGTTACTGCTAGACCACAACCCAATGAACTAACAATGTCTTGATTGAAGTAACAAGTGTAGTCAACATCTAGTTTTTGGTAAATAGAGAGAATTCATCTTTAGATATAGGAGGGAGTATGAGAATTTGAGATAGATGTGTAGTGGATTTTTTTAAAATTTAGTTCTTGGATCCCACTTTATCTAGACATAGAAGTCATGTCTCTAAAAACAAGTCCATGTCTCAATTTTAACAGAAAAATACTTAGTTTTGAAAGTTTATGAAAAGAAGTTTGAGTGATTTAATTATAGCAAGATCTATATCTTCGGTTCTAACATTTTTACTTATTGATGAATTTTAGTTTTGGCATCCTTCTATAATCTTTTTTTATCCATATTTGTCACCTTTTTACCTATCGTTTTGACCTTATATTGGTCCCTTTTGATAACTAAAGCTAGAACCCAAGCATAAGATATTTTGATCTACATCTCATATTATTCTTTTGATTTTCTATGTAAACATTAGGTAAAGTTTGTATCTTTGTTTATCATTGGATTTGTTGAAATATTGTAACTACAAAGAGTATTCTATTTATTATTGAGTCATTATTAATTAGATCAATCCCCTTTTGTGGATTGATCATGTCGGGCATTGTAATTGACCAAATCCCCTTTTGTGGATTGGTCAAACCCTAACTATATTATGCTAATTAAGAAGTCGCCCCAAGCCTAATTAAAGTGGTTTTAACCACTAAGAAGAGAAGTCGGCCCTGCCCAGTGAAGAGACACCTTTCCAGCGCCTGCTAGCTAATATAAATAAAGGAGGCTAGCGTCTCATTTGTTCACTCACTCATTCACTCATCAAGTGCGCAAGTTTGGAGAGCAAGTTTGGAGAGCTGCAGTTGGGAGAAGAAGGAAGAGAGAGACGCTTTGCTCAATGTTGGATATTCTTTAGTATTTTGGTTTATTGTCTTCGCATTGTATTGACTATCTATATTAAGGAAGTTTTGTTGAGTTTTCTCTTGCATTAGGGTTTCCCACGATAAATGCTGTGTATCTTGTGATTGTGTTTCTCATCCTACCTATGCTATGGTTATCTAGTAAATTGAAAAGAAACCTAATAATAACTCAAAACTTAATAGGATTGACAACCTTATTTGAGATGCTATAGATCTGACCTTGCTATAGAACACCACTACAACACAGTGCTATGAATCTCCTATTTTGCTATAGAACACATCACTACAACAACTTAACAGGATTGACAACCTTATTTGAGATGCTATAGATCTGACCTTGCTATAAAACACCACTACAACACAGTGCTATGGATCTCCTATTTTGCTATAAAACACGTCACTACAACAACTTAACAGGATTGACAGCCTTATTTGAGATGCTATAAATCTGACCTTGCTGTAGAACAACACTACAACACTGTGCTATGGATCTCCTATTTTGCTATAGAACACGTCACTACAACACCGTGCTACAAATCCCTTGTTTTGGTTACAGAACACCACTCCAGGACAGTTGCCGAGGGCCCACATGTGTCACTACAGAATTGTTGCTACGAGATAGCGTGATTGTTGCTACTATATTGCGGGTTCCAAATCCATGCACATGAAAAGATTCGTTGTGGATTAACATGGGACACAACATAGTTGGAAATGTGTAGCTTATGCTACAAAGCTGGTATTTCAGTTATAATGGTCCATCTACCACTATGAGTGCCAAGTTCGTTTCTTTCTATATTCTAGCATGCTAGTTATTTATCTTTAATGCAGACTGTTTCAGACGGCTTGAGAATCGGACATTCACGACACTTTTTTGAACTATTCAGTTATCTATTTACAAGTATAACAGGAGCCCCGAATTTTGTTCGAGGGGGATATCATTTTTGGTATTTGTAAACGCTGATACAATGTTCAATCTCTTAATTTAATTTTTTCTTTCAACATTGGCATAAGTTGTATGAGTGTTTAAGCCGATTTCATCCAGCTGATCATAGTCACTACAACACCTACATCCACATGGACAAGGCCCACTATGCAGACGTGAAGGTGCTATGTAAATAGTTAGATTAATTTGTTGTAACTAGCAAATTTGTTTGTAATCATTTCAAATAGACAAGGCCCACTATGCAGACGTGAAGGTGCTATGTAAATAGTTAGATTAATTTGTTGTAACTAGCAATTTTGTTTGTAATCATTTCACATAGAGTAGTTATGTAACTATTTCACATAGAGTAGTTATGTAACTTAGTTAGTCTACTCATTTATGTTATCACTATTTCAAGTCCTAGAATTGTAGTATTGGATAATATTTATAGTTAACAATTAAGATAACCACAAAGAATTTTATACACTGCTTTGAGTAATATATTTTCTTTCATTTTGCAAGGATTTAACTATTGTTTAACCTATGAAGTGTGAGTTAAGTTGTGTTTTCAGTTAAATAAATAAGCCATTTCTTTTCACTTTGATTTACTTCAATAAAATCATATAGAAATTAGACATAAAGACAATCCCTAAATCTTGGACAAACAATGCATGACATCTCATAAGCTTAATGATATGTAATAGTCGAAAACAAAAATATTGCAGAGAATAACAACAAAACAACACAATATATGAAACCACAACACCAAAATAATACCTTTATTGATGGGAAACAATGTTCACTTGCCTTTTCGAGGGGACAACCTCCATCAGAGAAATGCTCTATTACAATAATTCTCAAGACAAAACTTCTCATACGCTCTACTCCTATTTATACTAAATATATCTACCCAAAATAACAATCTAGAGGAAGATCCTTCCGGAAGTGAAAGCTTCTATTAGGTCTTCTTACATTTGACTTATTCTTCCTTATTACTAGGCCTTATTAATATCAACCTTTATTACATGGAAATATATTATTTTACCTACATGAGGGGTTAGGGAGGTTAGGTCCCTAACATGCCCTCCCCCTTAAAGAACAACCTTGTCCTCAAGGCTTGAGATGAAGAAATTGTTGTAGAATGGTGGTCGGCTCCCAGGTGGTGTCTTTTGGAATTGTATCTTTCCACTAGAATAACACTTCCTTGATGGTGTCCTGATGAAGACGATGCTGTTGCTGGTCCAAGACTACTTGTGGTTGCAACCAGATGGAACCTTCTTCATCCAACTTAGGGAGACTAGTTTGAGTTTGACACTTAGTTCTAATCACCTTCTTTAAGCAGGAGACATGAAAAACATGATGGAGCTTAGAATGAATGGGTAGAGGTAATTGGTAGGCCACCGATCCCACTCGCTTGAGCACTGTATAAGGACCATAAAATTTGGGAGCAAGTTTCTGACAGTGTTCAAATTTGAGTGAAGTCTGCTTATAAGGTTGCAGTTGAAGAAACACTTGGTCCCCTTCAACAAATTGACGTTCATAACGACCTTGATCTGCTTGTTGCTTCATGCGATTCTGACCCATGACCAAATTTTCTTTGAGGGCATGAAGAACAACCTCTTGAGCTGTAAATTTTTTTTCAACCTCCTGAACCTTCGAAACACCTGACATGTATGAGAGAAATGAAGATGGTTTTTGGCCTTATACTGCTTCAAAAGGAGTCATGCGAGTAACTATATGGTAAGATGTGTTGTACCACCATTCAACTAGGGGTACCCACTGAACCCACTGATTTTTCCTCTCAGATGAAAAACACTTCAAATATGTTTCCAAACACTTGTTGACAACTTTAGTTTGGCCATTCGTCTGGGGGTGATAGGCGGTGCTGAGATGCAATTGGGTGCCCTATAGCTTGAAAAATTCTTGCCAAAAATTGTTGGTGAAAGTGGGATCTCTGTCAGAGACAATAGAATGAGGCATGCCATGAAGCTTGAAAATATTATCCATGAAGATTTGAGCCACTGTGGATGTGGTGAATGGGTGTTGAAGAGCATAAAAATGAGCATATTTGGAAAGATGATCGACGACCACCATGATGACTGACTTATTGCCTGATTTAGGTAAGCCAACAATGAAATCCATAGAAATATCTCTCTAAATAGCAGGGGGCATCGTAAGCGGTTGGAGTGTGCCCATAGCTTTGACTGTTTCTCCCTTGTTGCGTTGAGAGACCTCACATTTAGCCACAAAGGTGCGGTCGTACTGTTTCATACCATCCCAGAAAAAAAAACGTTTGACCCGTTCATAGGTTTTGGTAAACCTTGAATGCCTAGTTGTGGGTGAAGCAAGAAGCTCAGAAAGCATCGTGGATTTAAGTTGCGACTGTTTTCTGAAATACAAACAACCTTTGCAGTGAAGCTCTTCATTTTTCCAAGAGTACCCTGGAGAAGCTGGAGAATTGTGTTGCAATTGGTGGATCATACTAGAAATTTTGGGGTCTTGCAACCATTCCTGACGAACAACTTGGAGCCAATATGGTACAATGAAGGAGATGGAGAAAAGGGACCTGTCTTCTTCATACTTCCTGGAAATAGCATCAACAACTACATTTTCCTTTCCCTTCTTGTAAATGATATCATAATTATAGCCAAATAGCTTGGTCAACCATTTTTGTTTCTCCGGTGATGAAATTCATTGTTCCAAAAAATACTCGAGACTCTGATGGTCAATTTTAATTTGGAAGTGTTGTCCCAATAGATAAGGACGCCAAAGATCCGCAACATGCATAATAGCTAACATTTCCTTTTCATAAATGGATTCACCTGAATGTCTCTCTGAAAGTTGTTTGCTAGTGAAGGCCAAAGGCCTTCCATCTTGCATGAGGACAACCCCAATTCATTTCCCAAAAGAATCACATTCTAGTACGAAAGTCTTTGTGAAGTTTGGAAGTGCTAGGACATGGGTTGAGCACATATCGTCTTTCAAGGCTTGGGTGGAGTGATCAATAGTGAGAGTCCAAGTGAAAGCATTCTTTTTAAGGAGAATAGTGAAATGAGATGCAATTTTTCTATAATTCCAAACAAACTTCCGATAATAGCTCGTTAAACCCAAAAAACCACACAATCTCTTAAGAGTTTTAGGGTGAGGCCACTCCTACGCAACTTCAATTGTTTTAGTATCCACCCATACACCATCCTTGTCGACAATATGACCTAGGTACTCCGCTTCTGAGGCTCCAAAGGCACATTTATATTGTTTGAGGAAAAGTTGGTGCTTAGAGAGTAGATGGAGAACTTGATCCACATGGGAAAGATGGGATGTCCAAGTTTTACTATAGATGAGAATATCATCAAAGAAAACTAAGACAAAATCAAAAAGAAAAGGACAAAAGACATAATTCATAAGACTTTGGAAAGTGGAGGGAGCATTACATAGGCCAAAGGGCATTAACAAGAACTCATAGTGACCATCATGAGTTCAAAATGCAGTCTTGGGAATGTATTCTTCTTTCATACGGATCTGGTGGTAGGCAGAACGAAGATCAAGTTTGGTGAAGCACTGAGCACCACTCAATTCATCCAAGAGGTCATCAATGACAGGAATGGGGAATTTTTCTTTGATTGTGAGTTTGTTGAGGGCATGCAAATCATGAAACATGCGCCAAGTAACTTCTTTCTTGAGTACCATGACCACATGGGAAGAATAGGGGATGGTACTAGGACGGATAACACCCGCTTCTAACAATTCATGAACAATTTTATCAATTTCATTCTTCTGGGCAAAGGGATGACGATAAGGGAAAACATTGGTAGGAAGATTGCCCAGTATGAGAGGAATGAAATGATCATGGACACCACAGGAAGGGGGATGTCATTTGGGAGTGGAAAAACAACTTGGTGGTGGGAGATGGTAGATTGGAGGCCGAGATGCACAGAAGGTATCTCAACAACTTGTATGGAGTGGAGTTGGGAAATAATGCAAGAATGACCTTTTTTGAGGAGCTTTTACATTCTCTGGGAACTGATGATCTTAGGGGAGCCTGCTATGATGCCTTGGAACTTATACTGTTGTCCCTAATGTTGGAATTGCATGGTTAATTCCTTGAAATCCATGAGAATGGGGCCAAGAGTGCGTAACCATTCGACACTAAGAACAGTGTCACAACCACGCATTTTTATAACAAACATATGGGATTTGAGGTGATATTGATCAATTTGGAGTCGCACATTTTCACAATGTCCCCCACATTTCATGGAACCTCCATTGTCAATCGTGATTTGAAAATTATTGACGACACAGATGTAACAATTGACTTCTTGGGAAATGCATCGATGAATAAAATTATGGGTGATACCATTGTCCACAAGGATGATTCCTTTCCAATTTTTAATGTAACCAATTAACTTTGAGGGTCTGGGGAGCAGAGAAGCCAATGAGGGCATTAAGTGAAATAACCGATTCAACTTCTAGTGGATCGGAGGGTGGGGTTAGATCAAATGGTGATGGTATCTCATCCACAGGTGAAGCAACGACCTCTTCTTCATAAACATTCTTAGTCATGGCCATAAAAGGATTATGTTCCTTACACTTGTGCCTGGGAAAATATTTGTCATCAAAATTATAACAAAGACCCTTGAGTTGGAATTCAACCATTTTGGCCCTTGTTGATTTCTCGATCTTAAGGGGAGTTGCAGGAGGGGTGAGATTGGTGGGTTTAGGGCGAGGAAGAAAGGATGGTTTGCGAATCTGGGAGGAGACAATCTGTTGTGCTCCCTTGGCTCGTTGAGTAGATTCCAACCAAGTCTGGGGGTGTTCCATGAGAACATGGGCAGATATTTGATCTTTTAGGCCACTGATAAAGCATTCCTTGAAGAAGGCATTTGACATGCCCTCCATTTTGAAAGCGAAGTGCTCAAATTCTGCGATAAAGTCTTCCACCATATTCGACTGATTCAAATTGGTCAAATGGCCTAAATGGTGGGTGTCGGAATCAAAGTAGTCATAAAGCTTTGAAACAAACTGTGTCCAAGCAACATACCCATGGCATGCCTTTCTACGCCATTTCCACCATTGCCAACGTTCCAGATCCATATGTAGGATACCATAACGAAGCTTGGATAAATCATTAGTAATGCCATACAAAGAGAAATAATGTTCTATTTGAGTGACCTAGCCTATGGGATCTGAGCCATCAAATTTGTTCGCCTCGTACAATTCTAGGAAGGCGTAGGTCTCAAGGAAGGTGGGTAGAATGAGGACCCTGGTAATGGGAAGAGTCATGGTCTTCCCGATATGATGGTTGTTCAGAAGAGGAAGGGTTCAGGGAACGACCTATCAATTGGTCAAGTGTGTCTTTGATGTTGGCACATTGGTCTTGGAGGATTTGAACAAAGGAATTGAGCATGCTTATGTTGGCATTGATATTCTTCATGTCCTCCTTGTTCCATAGGTTGTTAACAATCAATGCATTGAGTTCTTGGGCGCGGCTGGTGGCCATTTGAATAGAGGTAAAAATGGTTAGGAAAATGGGATAAGGGGTGAATAAGGGGGTCAGGAAGGGTGGGTGGGACCACTGAGAATAATGGTGACAAGTGACAGGTACCACAACGAGCGGGGTGAAAAGGAGAATCCAATGGGATAGGGGCCAAATAAGGGTGCCAGGAAAGGGGTTGGGTCCACTAAAAAAATTGTATTAAAAATGATAGGTACCGTGATAATCATGGCGAAGAGAGGAATCCAATGGGATAGGTCCCAAATAAGTGTGCCGACAAGACCACTATACTATAGTGTCCTAATTCCAAAATTCTTAATAGGAAAAAACTTGTGTCAAAATGCCCAAATTCTGAACAAGAGAAATCTTGTTTGTTCCCTTTCTGTGTTGTTTGAGTCCCAGGGGTTAGGGTTTTTACAAACAAGGGTTTTCCCTGTGCTATAGCTCTCTGATATATGTGTAGGTTCGAACAATACTAATCAACACAATATCTCAGGGCACCAACTAAGGAGAGTAGACCGTACCCTTAGCCGTACTACCCGATTACCCAGGTATTAGAGAGTATCTTCCCGGGTGCTATTCGCAGTGGCACTATAACAGTTAGGCGACATATTGATTTATCTACAGAGGGCTTCAAGATATCTCGACCGATCCATATACATGTGTTGTCTGATGCGCTACCACTCAAGGTGTACCAACATGGGTTACAAGGGTGGCCAACAATGTGCGCTTAAGTACTACTTGTAGTTCCTGTGTGTATGCTTCCTCGACCATGGATTTATGCGTTGAACGACATATATTTGTAGATTTAAGATGTCAGAATACATCTCTACCTTGAAAAAAATAACCCACAATTTTATTCCAAGAAAAGTGCTCTGATACCACTTGTAAGGTATTAGATCTATTATAATATCCGTAAACATAAATATTGCAGAGAATAACAACGGAACGACACAACATATGAAACCACATCACCAAAATAATACTTTTATTTATAGGAAACAATGTTCACTTGCCTCTTCGAGGGGGCAACCTCCAGCAGAGCAACAATCTATTACAACAATTCTCAAGACAAAACTTCTAATACCCTCTACTCCTATTTATACTAAATCTATCTACCCAAAAGAACAATCTAGAGGAAGATCCTTCTAGAAGAAAAATCTTCTATTAGGTCTTACGTTTGACTTATTCTTCCTTATTACTGTGCCTTATTAATATCAACCTTTATTACATGGAAATCTATTATTATACCTACGTGAGGGATTAGGGAGGCTAGGTACCTAACAAGATCCTTGATTTGACATATCAAATGTGTAAGTACATTAAGTATCCCTATTATCAATAGTAAGGAATTTAGCTCACCTGTTATTTTTGGTGCCGTTGCCGGGGATATATCAAAGGATTAGAAAATTTTCTTTGCACTAGTTTAGAAAAAAACACATGGTAAGGGGATCGACTAAAGGGAGCCATCGACAACCCCCTTTGCTGGATTTTATATGTAATGTTCTGCATTAACAATAGAGCATTTAGATGAATGGAATTTACAATTAGAGACTCAAAAGAAATATCTCATGGTGTTGGAAGATCCACTCAAGCTACTAACACACTGGCAAGAAAATCAATAAAAAAAGGAAAGACATGGATATCATCTGGATCTCAATCTCCTTCCAATGAAGGAGTTTTTTTCCAATCCAACCTTGTACCAATCACTCTTAGAGTTAGTTCCACCGCTGATTCTGTATTCATTCTACATGTTGCAAAATCATAAGAATTTATTAGTGGCAAAGAAAACTCAAAATTCTAAGAAAATCTTGTGGAGGAACTTGAATTTTCTACAAAATTAGTTCCTTCCACAAAATCCAACACAAGGAGAGCTAAATTTTTGGAAAGAAAACATCGTTTACAAAGGAGAAGCTTCAAGTCTGCAAGAACTCGTGACTTGAATTTTCGATTTTCGATTTCTAGGGGACGACTCAAATGAAAAGCATTCCACCTTTTGCTTTGCCTAATTTTCATGGCATGGCTAGTGAAGATTCGTATACATTTCTCTTCAAATTTTATATACTTTGTCGAAGTTATGATTATTCTTCAGATGCTCAGAAGCTTAAATTATTTCCTGCCACCCTTAAGGAAGCAACACTTCATTGGTTCATGGGGCTTGGAGGAAATACCTTCCAAACCTAGGATGAAACGAGACACAAATTTATGAAGAAGTATCAAGATTACTTCAAGGCCAGAGAGCTACGAGAAGAAATTTTTAAAATGACGTAGAAAGAATATGAAAGTATGGAAGATTATGTTGAGAGATTTCAATATAATCGATAGAGATCAAAACAAAACAAGTTGGATATAGATATTCTTCGAATCATTATTTTAATAGGGTTTCAAGATTAATGTATTGATTTTCTAATTTTGATGGGAGCATGGGATGTGTCTCGATTGTCTTATGAGGACATTTGTGAGTTATGCAAGTGTTACTCATGAGGCAATGCCAAACATAGTGAAATATCCATAGATGTTGTTACTAGAGTTCTCAAATCATCTAGGGGAGGAGTTACTAGAGTTGCAATTTGAAATTTAGTAGATAAATTTAAAACCGATATTTTCAACTCTCTTAGCTCGATATATTACAAGAAAAAAAGAAGCAAGTAGTTGCAGAGTTGGCACTGGCCATATTTTGTTCCAAATTGTTACCACCATAAAAATTTCTATGGGAAATCTAGTTTTCAAGACTTAGCGAGGTGCTAAACTGATGTGAAGGCGTGACAAACTAGAAGACAGGGCCAAGTCTAGCGGGAGGAGGCTAAATCTAGCGATAGTGCAGAGTTGATGGGACCTGACAAGTCGTGGATTGTGGGCTGTACAGATCAATGGTCGGGGATCGTTTCGAGGGGAGAACTTGCTTGGAATATAATTCCTAAAAGTGGGCCAAAAATTAAACTGTGGTTTCGGCTCGGGACCACGTGGCGCCACTGGGTGCATTTCGGGGCGATAAGTGGGTTGCCCCAAACCACTCTTCCTTGCCCCCGAAATCAGGAAAGTATATAAAGGGGGCACTAATCATTATTTCATTATTTTTTCAAATACTGGAACGTTGAAAGTTGGCGTGAACACTCCATTCAAACTAAAGCTCAATAGTACGCCAATCTCATGCCTTTTCCGCTCATTTACAGGTATTTTTCATCGCCACCATGGACCATATAATTATGTCTGTAGCAGAGAAAGACCCCGTGTCAAATGAAGAAGCCCTAATTGACAAAGATTCAAATGTGTTCAACACTGAAATCACCATTTCTCCCATCTCCGTGTCCAGAGCTAATCTATCCGATAATGTAGGGAAACATATACCCTTCCTTGAAGCAGTCCAGGCCACTATAGTCCCTTACGTTGTTGAGGTCGCGTTCCTTTTCCCTGAATTCATAGGTTGGTGCGCAGATCAATATTCACAGCAAGATAAAGTTGTCTTAAATAAATAGGGGTCCGAGGTCCTGTGTAGGGTAGACAATCTGTTAATTCGAAGCACCCTTGACATACCAGAGTCCTCTACAGTGTCTGGACCATTTGAAGAAGAAAATCTAATCATGTTTTACAGGGAGTGTCCATCATAAGTCAAAGACCTATTATTACAAACAATTGTCAAACCAGAGCATATTTCCGAAAGTCTGTCCCTGCCAATGAGTGTTAATGTCATGGCTATTGAAGTCCAATGGGTCTGTTCCATACTGAGTCATATTTTAGGTCTAGATAATGACAAGTATGTGGTTGAGGTCATGTTAGGTTTTCTGTTGGCATTTTTCCAGTCAGAGTCCAGTCAGTCAGTTTGCATCAACTTTGATAAATTCATAGCTGATAATATCCACAAATAGCTAGTGATTTTTCAGTCACTAAGACATTTCAGATATTACACATACTTGCTGAAGATTTTCCTGGAAACAAACAAGAGAGATTTCCTTGAAGAAACATTCATATCCACTGAATGTAAAAGGATCACATTGCTCATTTTTATCAACAAGGTCATGTCTAGGGTTTACAACCTGATTTTCAACACTAGCCTACCAAGAGTCCTGGATGACATGAGGAATTACTTACATCCAAATCCAGAGAAAAGAGTGGGGGATTGGGTGCTGTTCATTCATTCAACAATGATATGGGTTTATGGTTGTCATGAATCCCCCTATCTTCTGCCTATTTTTCTGACACCCAGAGTCTTTTCCCTTGAGTTCCTCAGGCAAAGAATCATATTAGAGACATAGCACTTCCTGAAATTACACAAGGCATTCAACCTCAAATTTCCTTTCATCATTGGACCCTTCATTGTCAAGACAAGATCACGCTTATCTTAGGTCCAAGCAAAGCTCAAAGAGTTTGGTTTTGCACAACTACAGGGAAGAAGATATGATCCACACCAAATCATATCCAAGAGAATACTGATGAACAAACATCCCCCCTATGAGCATGAAGATGTTGAGGGTTTTGACAAATTGGAAAATCTAAATGTYTGTGATGATATGGAAGAAATATTGCAACCAACTCAAACACAACAAGTGGAGGCAAACTTGCAACAGACTCAAACACAACTAACTCCTCARAAGATGATAGTTAAAGTCCCCAAGGTAAGTGTTTACAACAAAAGAAGCAGTTTAGAGGCCCTGKGCACCAGTAGTCAGCAAACTGCTCCTAAGAAGATGAAGATCACACAATCCCCACATATAGTGGATCTATAGGAGGAGGAGCCTAAAGAACAAGTGAATATGGATATGGTGGAAAGTGGCACCAACAATCTAGAAATTGGGAAAGAAATCAAGCTCCAAAGTGAAGGAAACTCAATAAATTTCAGCATCAAAAAGCACATCTTTGATAAGGCATCTGGAGCAGTCTATCAATCTAAAGAATATTTGGCAAAGCAATATGCCGAGAAAGGAAACTTGGCTATGAGTGAAATGATGGAGTTAATCCCCGAAGTAGAAAAAATTTCTCGGCATAAGTCTTCTCTGTTCACTGTAAGAGATATAGAGAAGAAGACATTTAATATAGCAGTTTCATATGAGGATAAAGTATCTGAGATCAAGCTAAAATATTAAAACATCAATGCTCGAGATAAAGTGAAATTCTACAGGAATACCAGTGATATGCTGTATTAAGATTACTTGGGTCTAAGCCCGAAGAATTAAAAGTATCAACTTATGCAATTAAGTTGGAAGGGAAGTGAGGCAAGAAAAAACATCCAACAGAGCTTGGCAAACTCAGGTCAAGAGGCTAGAATCTGAAGGCTCCCAGGGAGTGAAATCCTCCTTAGAAGAAAAAGACAAGCTGATTCAAATCTTGAAGAAGAAACTAAAAATGTATGCCACAGAGCATCCACAAAAAAGAAAACTGGTTGCTCTAGAACATGAGAAGGATGCATTTCGACAAGAGGCATTCAACTACAAGGCCAAGGTATTACAACTAGAGCAAGAAAAAGTGAATTGGTCACAAGGGCAGACATAATTACCAAACATGGCTATAGCTATACCTTCTACTACAGAGGCTGGGCCAAGCACTGAAGGACTTGTCCAGGCTATGTCACAGGTTATCTTGAAGGTGGGAGAAATCAAAGGGCTAAAGGGATATATAGAGAAGTTGAAGCAAGAAATGAAAACAAAAGATGAGAGGATGGATCAGTTCCAGAAGGAGAATTAAGCTTTGCAGGAAAGAGTAGACAAGATGAAAACACGGTTGAGAGGAAAAGGACTGTTACAGGGAGCCAAACACATCATCTAGGATTCTATTGTTGTTGAAGCTTCCAAGTTCAGGGTGTACTTTAACTTCATCAATGACAAAGATAGCATGGCCATCAAAGCCAGAAGCAGGTGCACTATTGTAAATGAGACCCTAGCAAAGAAACCATCAGAGTGGGCCCAAAATGCCATAAACTTGCTAAATTCCATCCCCACTACAGAACTTCAGACCATTGGGGTCAAAGATAGGACTACATTGATCATCTAGGCCAGGAGGGTCATTGCCAAGCATAACCTGCTAAAATCAGTCCAAACCAAGGCCATACAGATGTAGCAAAGTATATAGGAATTCAAGGATCTGTTTGAAGAGTTTTTCATCAAAGGCCTCCCACCCTTTTGAGATGGAAAAGGAAAATTGCATGATCAAGAGGAATACAACTCTCGTCTCGCTCAATGCAGAATGGATCACTCCAAGTTTGAAATCCTGGAGGAAAACTTGAAAGGAGCAACTCTGGTGGAATATTTGATTACATATTTTGAGATCTTGAATCAATTCAAAATAGTGAAGATCAGACTACCAGTCATGACGTATGCCTCTTGCATTGACCTGGAGATCCTAATTAAAGAAATGATGGACTATGATATCCCTTCTGACTTGAAGGAGATAGTGTGATTGGGTAAAACAAAGTGCAGTTTTCCAGGAACTAGCAGATAATGCCCAGATGTCACCAAAATGTCAGATCAAACAGAGGACCAAAACAGGACAAATGGAAAAGGAAGGAGCTAAAGAGTTAGAGGAATCGACAATTGGTTCATGAAACATTTTGTGATTAATCATTGTAATTGGTTCCCATACCGAAACTGTCAGATGTAATTATTGTAGTCAGCTTTAGAAGCTGAAATGTTCCAGTTCAACTATTGTAATCGGTTTCTAATTGAAGGAACTCGAACTGTATAAATATTAGAAGTTCCAAATGTATTAATGTTGGAAGGAGTGCAAGGGCACCTTTTCAGTAGTTCAGAACTCGATTGTAATTTTCTGGAGTTGAATTGAATACATATGCATAAGATTTTGAAGTCTCTATGAAAAGATTCTAATGGTGGTGATATGATTTTTGTCTTCTCTCCTTGTATGTATTTCCCGTGTTCTTTAATTCCATTTGCATTGTCTTCTGTTTAAATTGGATAGTTTAAAATCCCATAATTCATCTTGTGATGCTCTTGTCTTAAGCAATTTAAATTGTGTTAAGTTCTTCATAACTAATTCAGAATTCATTTCATAAATGCTCTGATGCAATTACTTGTTTTATTTTTCTTCTTACACTCCGCAAACTACAATTTATAACTCAGATTCATCGCCTCACTTATCCTTTTTCCTCTC
>SNQJ01S0008614.1:105353-123140 GCA_010110895.2 Picea sitchensis | reverse complement strand
CCACCCTCCTTCCATCACTTCTTCTCTAAAAGAAAAATCTAAGGTTCAAGCAGTGGAAGATCACATTGAGAATAAACAACAAGTTCTCCAAATCTTAAAGGACAACCTGACCATGGCACAAAATCGCATGAAACAACAAGCAGATCAACATCGTAGTGAAAGAAGTTTCGAAATAGGGGATTGGGTATTATTAAGACTACAACCATACAAACAGATGCCCCTCAAGCAAGCCAAGAAGGATAATAAATTATCACCAAAGTACTATGGCCCTTATAAGGTGTTGCAAAAGATTGGTACTATGGCATACAAATTGGAGTTGCCTAGATCTTCACGAGTACACCCAGTTTTCCATGTTTCATGCTTAAAGAAGGTTATAGGTGACAAGATCCCAGTTCAAACTATATTCCTAGAACATGATGAGGAAGGAAAAATCATATTGGAGCCTGAACCCATCACTGACACAAGAATTCGTCAGCTGAGGAATAGATCCATTTCAGAGTATCTCATTAAATGCAGGAAACTACCGGCTGAAAATTCCACTTGGGAAGATGAGTCTTTTATAAAGAAGCATCTAGAGTTACTCAAGCATTGCAGAAAACACTTGTCTCAAGGGGAGGGGCATTTTAAGCCCTAATATTGGTTGATTACCCCTTAATTGGGGCATATTATATTAGTAATGTTATTTTATTTATGTTGGCTTTAGGCCATTAGTTGTAATTATACCTCCTAGTCTCTTATATATACCAAGGAGACATTTTCATTTGGAATCATCTTGACCTTGAACATTTAAGTGGGGTAAAAGGAGGTTGTCCCCTCGAAGAGGCTTATTATCTGAAATTATCTCTTTTTCAAGGAGTTGAGTACTTGTTATGAGATTTATCTATGCTATATTGATATTTGGTTCTTAACATATTAATAAAGTAAAAACAAAATACATTATATTTCCAAAGCTCAGATAAAAGGATATTTTAAGCTTAAGTAAAAAAAAAAAGTTATAAAAAAGGACAATTCAAAAATGGGAGGAAGATTCCCCCCTACTTATACAAAATATGTGGATCCCTTATTAAAAGTTAATGGGATTATTCAAGGAAAGAATATCAACATTGCTATTTTCCTGACCGCTAGGAAAAATCACATTAACATTGACCTAGCAAACCAATTAATGGTTTTAGAGCCAAATATAATTGAAAATGACATGTGTCCTTCCGATGAGAAATATGACATTAAGAATCTACAACTATCTATTGATGATGACAAATGCATAGCTCAATTAAATGTTGTATCAATCTACCGAGACAGTGTTGATATAATTCTAGGGTCAACTTGGGTAGACACATTGGGTACTTTTATTTTCAACACAAGGAGAAAGTTTGTGACATTTTCTTATAAGAAGAAGAAAATCACTTTATAGGACATTACAATGAAGTTGATTTCAAAAGCTCTATCATCAGAAGACCTGAAGGACATATCATAAGTGATCATTCAAGATAACCAAAAGTCAATACAAAAATTGCAAGATCGACAGAAAGAATGTGACAAGATCATCATTGAAAAATACAAAGAGATTTCCCACCTGAGAAATCATAATCAGACACTACTTTCAAAAATAATGAAGTCTAAGGAGAAGAAGCAGTGTTTTCAAAAGTTGGAACAAGAAAATCAAGGTCTCAAAGAGAAATTAACCGAAGAAAAGGAAGAAAGCTCATGCCTAAGGAACCTTAATAAATATTTACTAGAACAAACTAAAATCTTAAAGGATGAAAATAAGGAAGAACTTTTACGATTAAGACGACATAATCAAGATTTATTAACTCAGATTAAAAATCTCAAGCAAGATAAGGAGTCTTTACAAGAAGAGCTAGATCACAAAACATCATTAATTGACAAGTAAACAATGAATGATCCAATAGAGAAATTATCCGACAATCAAATTTTGACAATAGAAAAAGGAACCAATACAAAGTCAATTGATGTTCAAATTCAAAATAATGCTTACATGGACAAATCACTACAAACATAAAAAGAATATGATTCCAAGGAAAAGTCACAAGATATTAGGATCCCTTATCATCATCCAAATCACAAGATTCATTATGACCAACAACTAGGAGAAGAGGAAAATAAACAATGTTCTTCTTACCAACAAATAAAATACCAAACTGAAAAAGAAGACAAAATTAACAACTTGGAACAATCGATCATCAAACAATTCCAATGGAAGTAGATTTGGGATGGATCACTCCCCAAAAGATGCAACACATTAGTTTGGGAATTCAAAGGTTATATCATCTTGTTTCGTCAAGAGTCACGACTACAAGCACAGAAGATTTGAAGACATCGGATGCCAGAAAAAAAAAAAATTTAAAGGGAAGCCTTCCGTTGATTATGCTTTGAGGACAAAACATCTTTAAGGGGAAGGCAATGTTATGAACATAAATATACATATAAATAGATATTCATAACATAATAATTAATTAATAAATAATTATTATTAATAATGAAAGGTCATGTCTCAAAGGACATGACAATTGGTTAAGGGCACCCTTGCGTGGGTATATAAACAAGCCCTCATTCTCAATTGTAATCACCTTATCATATCTTATCTATTTATATTTTATACATTATTCCTACATGTATTATTATGTTATATTCTAAGTATTTTGGATAATTCTTGTGTGAGCGAACTTTGTTCGTATGAACATAAATATACATATAAATAGATATTCATAACATAATACTTAATTAATAAATAATAATTATTAATAATGAAAGATAATGTCTTGAAGGACATGACTATTGGTTAAGGGAACCCCTGCGTGGGTATATAAACGAGCCCTCATTCTCAATTGTAATCACCTTATAATATCTTATTTATTCATATTTTATACATTATTCCTACATGGATTATTATGTTATATTCCAAGTATTTTTGATAATTCTTGTGTGAGGAAACTTTGTTCATCCCATTTGGTATCAGACTTAAGTTCTGATCCGGCCTTTGGCCAAACTCAAGTATTTTTAGAATTTTTCTGAATTCTTGGTCTTTGACCAAGGTTAGGCCATTGGCCATACATGCTTGTAGCCACACAAAAAAAATTCAGAGTTTCTCTGATTTAGACAGGCCATTGGCCACAATCAAATATTTGGGAGTTCTATGATTCAGAGATCTTTGACCTGTTGCAAAGAAGATGATGAGCGTAACTAGAAATCAAGTTGGAAGTACAATGTGAAGACCATTCTGCTGCTACCTACATGGAAATAAATTGTCCACTATAAATTTAGAAGAAATCAGTAAATTACAGAAGAAAAATAAAATAAATAAAAATAAAAATACGCTGCAAATTCTAAGATTAACGAAAAGAAAAAATTAGACCTGTAAACCCCCGTAACCCCTTCCTTCTACCTTTTTCTTCTCCTTTTCCCGTAACCCCCCCTTTCCCCATCCGCCAACTTTGTCCCTTCCTGTCCCTTCCTAATTCCCCCATCATCGGTTACCTTCCCTCTTGTCCCCTTCCCTTTCCCCTCCATTCCTTTTTCCCTCCCCATAACTTGTTCCCCATAACCTCTACCCCCTCCCCGTAACCCTCACCCGAAATCCCTTTCCCCGTAACCCCCCTCTCTTACACTACCCATAACTCTGCGCTCCAAATTCTCGCGCCCCAACACCACCCACCCCCATTCCCATCCCGCCCACCCCGTGATGCCCCAATCCCATTTCCCCAACCCCNCCGTGACCCCCTGACTCCCCAATCCGCAGACTCACACTCCATACACCACTCCCCAACATACTCCACAGACCTTATCCCGACAAACCCACAACCAATCAAGTCCCCTGACATATTCCTTGGCATCTTGCCCACTAACTATTAACTCATACGTACAGCCGTACGATTTCATAAATCCCACTTTAATTATAATAATAATAATAATAATAATAATAATACAATTATAAATCATTAATTTTTATTTTTTTAAAGTTAATCATATAAGTTATTAAAAACTTTAACTTTAATATTGAACTTTATATTAAAGTTTAAGTATTTAAGGGCTATTGAAGTTGTTAAAGGTGATTAAAAAAGTTCAATATAATTAAAAAGTCTCCACTATTGAAAACTATATAGTTCAATTAAGAGGGATAAAAGGTAACCCTAAGTTCCACTTTAAAGTTAAAAGGGGGGAAAATAATCAAATTTCCTAAGAATTCATATTGACGAAAAAGGGTTTTAAGTCCCCATTAAAGTAAAAGTTATAAAGGTCAAAGAAAATACATAAATTATTAGTCCATTACTAAGTCAAAATGGAAGGAGGAAGATTCCCCCCTAATTATAATAAATATGTGGATCCCTAATTAAACGTTAATGGGATTATTCAAGGAAAGAATATCAACATCGCTATTTGCCCGACCGCTAGAAAAAATCACATTAACGTTGGCCTAGCAAACCAATTAATGGTTTTAGAGCCAAATATAATTGAAAATGACATGTGTCTTTCCAATGAGAAATATGACATTAAGAACCTACTACTGTCTATGGGTGATTACAAATTCATAGCTCAATTCAATGTCGTGTCAATCTATAAAGACAGTTTTGATATAATTCTAGGTTCAACTTGGGCAGATACATTAGGTAATTTTATTTTCAACACAAGGAGAAAGTTTTTGACATTTTCTTATAAGAAGAAAAAAATCACATTATAGGACGTTACAATGAAATCAATTTCAGAAGCTCCATCATCAGAAGACCTGAAGGACATATCAGAAGGGATCCTTCCAGATAACCAGAAATCAATACAAAAGTTGCAAGATCGACAAGAAGAATGTGACAAAATCATCATTGAAAAAGACGAAGAGATTTCTCGCCTAAGAAACCATAATCAAAAACTACTTGCAAAATTCATGATTTCCAAGGAGAAGAAGTGGTGTTTTCAAAAGTTCGAACAAGAAAATCAAGTTCTCAAAGAGAAATTAATTGAAAAAGAGGAAGAAAGCTCCTTCCTAAGGAACCTTAATTATAATTTCATAGAATAAATTAAAATCTTAAAGGATGACAGAAAAAAGAATCTATAATAAAAAAATAAAGTCGCCAAATCAGAAGATGACGAAGAAAATTCACGCCTAAAGGTTAATAATCAAGATTTATTAACTCAGATTAAGAAGTTGAAGCATGATAAGAAGACTTTACAAGAAAAGCTATATCACAAAGCATCATTAGTCGATAAGGAAACGATGACAGACCCAATCAACCTTACAACTCAAGAGGAGGCAAATATAGTTGATGTAAAGAAGTTTTCAAATGTCAAGGTACAAACAAGCCATAGATATCAAGAAGACTCAATTCCAAAATTTAATCAACAAAAACTACAAATATACAAAGTAAGGATCGAGTTGCAAGAATGCCTTATTGACATCCTAATCACAAAAATCAATACTTTAGCCAATCCTTGTATCAATAGAAACAAATGACCAGTATGTCGAAGAATATTTCTTCCACTACAAGTGATGCTCAAAGTAGAAGCTATCATGGGAGTCAAAATACATCAAGTTCTTTCCAAGAACCCTATAAACTTCCCATGCAGAAGATCGAATTAGGATGGGAAAACTCCTTTACAATGCGATAGTTCTGCTCAGTCCTTAGAATATCCTATCATCTCAGGTCCTCAACGATTACTAACTCAATAATGAAGAAGCATGAGACACTAATTACAATCTAGAGCAATAAATAATTCTTCCATAAAGTATGCTTTGAGGACAAAGCATTTTTAAGGGGAAGGCAATGTTATGAACAAAAATATATATATAAAATAGATGGTCATAACATAATAATTAATTAATAAATAATAATTATTAATAATGAAAGGACATGTCTCAAAGGACATGACTATTGGCTAAGGGAGCCCGTGCGTGGGTATATAAACGAGACCTCATTCTCAATTGTATATCTACCTTATCATATCTTATCTATTCATATTTTATACATTATTCCTACATGGATTACTTTTTTATATTCCAAGTATTTTGGATAATTCTTGTGTGAAAGAACTTTGTTCGTCTCAGTGGTTACTGAAGGTGTTCGTGCTCTGTTGGAATTCATGTGTTTTCGAACAAAAGGGAACCTCATCAAGACTTGGAGGGAGAGAACTTGGGAAGAGTAAAAATCTCTCTTGTTCATAAGGTGAAGTACTAGAAATACTAAGGACATGGCATAAAAGGTATAGAACCAGAACCAGAAGAGCAGGATTGACCAAAAATTGCATTGGCATGAACGCTTCCTTAGAATTTTCACTCTCTAAGAGAAGAGTGGGTTTGATCGAATATTTCATCTATACGACCACTTCCTCAACCATTGGTTGAATAGGATGCGAGACAACAAGGTCAAGAGGTGCATCACCCCAAAAAACAAGAGTGTTGTTGATCAAAGATTGCATTGACACAACCATTGGTTGAACAAGATGAGAGACAACAAGGTCAAGAGATGCATCACCCCGGAACATAAGAGAGGTGTCATTCGAAGATTGCATCGACACGACCACAGGTTGAACGGATGTGAGACAAAAAGGTCAAAGGAAGCATCAACCCCTAAAGGAAAAGGGATGTCAGCTGAAGATTGCATCGGCATGACTGTTGTATCAACCAAAGAAGGAACAAAGTGTTGTGAAACCATATATGCCTTAGAACCTGAAGGGCCCTTAGTTTATCCCCATGCTTCTGGTATCCTAGCAGTAATAGGACACAAACGAGTAAGGTGACTTCTTTCACAAATCCTGCAAAGGAATCTAGGATTACGTCTGAGACGTCTAGGCTTATCAATCATATGAATGCCCCCATCACGACTTGCAGTGGTTGGTGACATGATCCCATCATGACTTGCAGAGGCTAGTAGAAAATATCCAACATGACTCTCAGAGGTTGGCGATGGATCCCCAACATGACTAGCAGAGGTTGGTGATGTTTGTGCAGTGTGACTAGCAGTGACTAGACATTTTCCCCCAGCATGACTTGCAGCGGCTGGTTGCAGGTCTTCAACATGACTCACAGAGGTTGTCAACCAATATCCAACATGAATAGAAAAGGTTGGTGTTATAATTCCAGTATAACACGCAATGAATAGACTTGTGCCCCCAACATGAATTGTAGCGGATGGTTGCAGGTATTCAACGTGACTCGCAGAGGTTGTCGACCAATCTCCAACATCACTAGCAGAGGTTGGTGATACAATGATAGTATGACACGTAGTGACTGGACTTGTTCCCCTAGCATGACTTGTAGTGGATGGTTGCAGGTGTTTAATGTGACTTGCAAAGGTTGTCAACCAATCTCCAACATGACTAGAAGAGGTAGGCGATGGAGCTCCAGTATGGTTGGTAGTGACCAGAATCGCAGCAATGATGAATTGTCGAATTTGAGACCAAAGTCTAGGGAAAGATTGGTTTTGAGAGATTGCAGGCCAGGAAGGATCCTTGTTTACACCCTGTCCCTGTCCGATAGGATAGTATCCTCCTCCATAGTGATTCATAGAGGGTTGTAGGCGCATCGACACTGAGGAAGTTTCTTGTGAGGAGAAAGCGACATGACAAGGGTTAATTGTGTGAGGATATATGTTTCCCCTAGATGAAGGAAATTCGTGAAGGGGGTTTCCCATACTACAAAAATAACTTGCCCCAGATGAAACACTAGAGGACCGATGGAGTTCATCCATGGGAAAAGTGTTTGTAGGAACCAACATGGAGGAAGAAGGATAAGTGGATGTAGTGTAGTAAGTAGAATGATGGCATAGTTGGGCACTTACTTCTCGCATAGTGGATTCGTAGGAAGGAATATTCCAACCTCCTAATGTAAGAGGTGTCTGAAGGATATGACTCCCACCAAACGGAAAGGGATAAGAAGGGGGCATCATGCCCCCAGACCTAAATCTTGTATTCGCATAAGGAGGGGAGACAAAGGATGGAAAGTGCAAAGACATATCAGACATACCATGAGAAAAATTATTAGAGACCCAAGGCATTGACTGAGTACCATAATTTTGCATACCATTATAAAAAGAGGACGAATTTTCGCCCATGAACGTCATGGGGGGGGGGTTAGCAGTAAACAAGGGAGAAAAATGAACTCCATTATCCATGATGACAAATAATCAACATGAAATCCTATGGTCAACTAATAATCAAAGAACATACCAAAAATTCAAATGACCAATATGCATGCAAACAAGCTAAAGTGGATGAGTGGCCTCCCTCGCTAAAGAAGGTATGCCTCATCCAAGAGGGACCTAAGACTACCCACTAAAGTTCAGAGGTAACAAAATCAATTATAGGGGCCCTCATGGGCTTAAAAACCAGTTGGTCAGATCCCCTGGGAGAGGTAATCCTCCATAAGGATTGTGTGTTGTCTGACACCCTATCTGACCCAGGGTACAATCATAATAACCCCTACAAGTAACCTATGAGATACCTAAGTCAAGCAACTAATAAACCATTGTATAATCGATGCACAGGTGAGCAGTCGTAGGTTTGGATCACCTTATGGGTAGGGTAGCAAATCCTGAAACCTTGAAAGTACTGCCTCTCAGGGAGGTATGGGCACTAGCAAGATCCCGAAATATGAATAAATCCACAGAAATATCTTTGACGCTAGGCAAGTATCCATGGGCTATCCCTTCAACTGAGTTCACGTGACCTTGTGATTAACTCCGGTGTGAGCGGAACCTCTTGATCTTACCAATTATACAATGGCTTCTCAAATCCCTATCTCAGACACATATGTTGATTTAATTACCTTGGATAAGTTTACTCACAAAAGCCTATTCCAAGGCACTAAATCCTAGACTAGTTTGTGCACCCTAAAAAACAAAATCGTGACTAATGAATTTTAGTTTAAAGAGTAGATTTTATTGGTTGCGATTACTCAAAAAGGTATGGAAGTGAAACTCATGATGTTATGACTCTGCAAGAAAATAAATATGAATATAATGCAAAGTCTATCTTTAAATTTTTCAATGAATGATATGCATATATAAACAGTGCAATTTTCAATTTCAACTCTCCAATTCAGAAGTAAAATGCAATCTTTCACTAAATGCACTAAGATAATGATAAAGATTCAGAAGACAAAAATGCCAAGCAATGTAAAATGCTTTTTTTTTTTGTATTTTCAATATACTAAAAAGAATATGCATGGACTGATAAGCAACCTGATATATAAATTCTACTGTGTATAAACAGAATAACTCAAGAAGAATACGAAGAAACCAAGAAAACAACCCAGAGTTCAAGGACAAATCAAAAATGAAAAACAATGAGAAAGACTCCGCCCAAAAATTCAACTCCAAACAGGTTTCCTGTCAACCCAGAGAAGCTTAATAGGCACTACAGAGACCTAAGAAGGCTCAACAACTATCAAATCCCACCCAACAATCACAAAACCAAGCAAGCAGGCAAGGAAAAGTGGTATACGCGACTGTTCAAGAAAATAGTGTGTATATACACAGATTGTCGTGAGACAACATGCATGTATACGTGGTTGTCAAGGTGAAAGGAACGTACAGGCTTGAAAACAAGGCCAGGCAAGGGAAAAAGGATGAAAACTCAGACCCAGAGTGAACAGAATCTATCAAGAAGTGATACGACAAGGAACACAAAGGAAAAAGAGCAATGCAAGAATAAAAAGTACTTCAACCCTTAGAAGGAAGATCTCTCCCTAGTGGAGTCACCAATTTTGTTACGAGGGAAAAAATCTCTATGGCCAAGGGTAAACCATAATAGAAAGGTATGACTAAAAAGAGAAAATGCATGGATTGAAAAGGAACCTGATATATAAATTATGTTGTGTATAAATGAAATAACTCAAGAAGAATACCAAGTAGCCAAGTACATAGCCTAGGGTTCAAGGACAAACCAAAAATGAAAAACAATGAGAAATACTATGCCCAAAATTTCAACTCCAAATAGGTTTCCTGTCAACCAAGAGAAGCTCAACATGCACTACAAAGACCTAAGAAGGCTCAACAATCATCAAATCCCAGCCAACAGTCAATGAACCAAGAAAACAAGAAAGGGAAAGTGGTATATGCGACTTCTCAGGAGAAAAGTGTGTATATACGCAGCTTGGAGTGAGACAACACACGTGTATACACGACTTTCAAGGCAAAAGGAGTGTACAAGCTTTAAAACAAGGCCAGGCAAGGGAAAAAATTCTGAAAACTCAGACCCAGAGTGAACAAAATCTATCGAGCAGTGATATGACAAAGAACACAAAGGAAAAAGAGAAATACAAGAAGAAAAAGAACTTCAACCCTTAGAAGGAATATCTCTCCCCAGTGGATTCACCAATTCTGTTACGAGGGAAAAACTCTCTATGGCCAAGGGTAAACCACAACAGACAGGTATGACTACAGAAATTGACTCAATTCTAGAATATGCTATGCAAACTAATGTTCAAGATAAAAAAGAGGCCTACCTCGATCCAACGTTCGATGATGTTCCACCGTTGAGCACTTTGACCTAAATCTTTGTACCTGCAATAAGTTCTTAACAAACAAGTAGAGCAAGTATATAGTGATAATGTAAAAGGGGTTAGCACTTCAGATAGCATAATCCATTAATAAATATTACAAACATGCCCATGGATAATAATCATATATTTGCACAATACCAATAGGATGGGAAAGGAGTATTTCTATTAATAAATGATCAGCAGAAGTGACAACATTATAGACTTCCATGTCGGCATGGTTCGAAACCAAGAAACCAAGTTCCTTCCAACTAGGCCTCCACCACTTCAATCCTCCACCAAAGGCAAGCTCATAGAAAAGATACAATGAGGTTCTCTCAAAAATAGGGAAAGAGATTGGGGGTTGAACACTATGTTCAGACTTGAGGGACAAAGGGATGCAGACTCAATATGAAGTAATTTCTCCAGAGTAACTTTGCTCTTAAAGTTGAATGCTTTCTACTCTTTTCCATAGCTCGAAATTGTGCTCTTATAGCCTTCAAAACGCAACTGAAGGGTCGAGTCAGAATGTTTCCAATATATGGAAGGCAAAGGATCAGAGATCTCCTATCATGACATGGAAACCCGACTCGATTTTTGTATTTTCTAGCACAAATCTTGATGTACACGGGGTGTAGTGGAGCAGCCTGTGTATATGCATGCTGTAAAGTAGATAGGGGGTGTATATGTGGAAAAATATGTATTTTTAGCTCTGGACTCATAAAAAATGGATGACAAGTCTGCATAGGGAAATGGAAAAAGGCCCTTTGTGCAAGGTTGCAATGGTGAGGAAAATATTTCTATAACAGAGGGCCCATGCAATATGGGAGAATCCCAACATGAACCGTCAGTAGAAGTTGGTCAGTCCCAAGAAGATTTGAAGCTCGTGTATTATGGTCAGGGCTGGATAGTCACAGATGACTTGGATATTAGTTGGATCAACATGTACCCCATGCTCATCAACAATGTATCCGAAGTATTGGATCCTATTCATGCCAAAAGAGCATTTTTCCAAGTTGGCATACATCTTGTGTTGTCGTAGTGTTTTCAAAACATGTTGAATATGTTGCATGTTCTCCTCCCAAGTTTTGTTGAAGATGAGGATGCCATCCAAATATACCACCACAAAAGAGTTGGTGAAGGGTTTCAATACATCATCCATCAACCTCATGAAAGTGGCTCATGTATTTTTTAAGCCAAAGGGCATGACCAACCATTCAAAGAGACCGTCTTTAGATTTAAAGGTTGTCTTCCATACATTAGTTGGCTCGATGGGAACCTAATGGTAGACAGACTTTAGTTAAATCTTTTTGAATAACTTTTCTTCCTTGAGTTGGTCAAGAAGGTCATGAATCCTTGGAATTTGATACCGGTTCATGACTATGATTTTGTTTAAGGCTTTGTAATCAATGCAGAGTCTCCAAGTCCCATCCTTCTTCTGCACCAGTACAATCTGGCTTCTGCAAAGGGAGGAGTTGGGTATGATGTGCCCCTTTTGAAGAAGCTCTTGGATCTGATGCCCGATTTCATCATTTTCCATCAGTGAGTTGTGATAGACTGGTCCATTAGGTAGACGTGCATTGGGGGTCATACCAATTGGATGCTTGACTTGGCATTGCATCGGTACTCCGATGGGTGAGGAGAATATGTCTTTGTATTCTTCCACGATCCCATCCACTTTCTTCTGTTGCAAAGAGAGGCTCTATGTAGAGGCCACAAATGTGGCAGTGACCTTCTTCTTACTGTGAGCATGCATAAAAAAGAAGACGAAATTCTCAGTCTATGAAATGACCTTAATGCATTGCTTAGCAGAGATTAAAGAAATAGCGATAGGTGACACTACCTCTGGTATCTTGTACAATTGTCTACCCAAAATAATAATAACACTATGAGGTATAGACTCATACACAACATGACACTTCCAAAAATATGGTTGTCCTAAAATAACATCACAAACTTCAAGGGGAGAAATATCACACAATACCTCATTTTTTAAAGGCTTGATGTCGTATGGAATATGACACTATTGGTTGACACAAAGATCTCTTCCTTAGTGAAGCCAGCCGATGGTGTAGGGTTGCGGGTGTGGTGTCATTGGTAGGTCCAGCCACTTGACGACCTCTGCTGAAATCAGGTTCTTCTTACTGTCGCTATCGACAATGAAATGAAGTGAATCCCCCTTTACCCACATCTATGAGTGAAAGAGGTGTTACCCTTCCTCTGGTTCTTCTAGTTCGCTTGGCCAGACTTTGGTGGTAGAGACAGTGGTGCTGGGTTCAAAATCGATAATCGTCTTCCCTCCTTCGGGATTTGATTCAGAATCATAATCGACCTCTGACCCAGAAGCCTTCAGCTTGGCCACGAGTGGCTACTTGGAGCGACATTCGTCAGTTTTATGCCAAGGGATTTTATGGTACTCACACCATTTTTCTGTGTCCTTCGTCTTCTCATTTTACTTCTTGTGTTTTGGATTAGAATGGTTTTCCTGAGAGTGTCCATCTCTTCTCTATCCCTTGCTACATGGGTTGGGTTTTCTTTTCCCTGCTTCGGCTATGAGGAGTTTACAGATCCATACTCTCGCCTCTTCTGCTTAAATTTCTGCCCGATCTTGATAGCGTATCTATAATTCATACCCAATGAGGTGATGTCCAAAAACTCCATTTTTGTTTGGATATATCTATGCAAACAACCATGGTATTTGAGGACCAGATGTCGCTCAGAGTCTTTGATACTTAATTTGGTGCATAGGGTATGGAAAATATTGGTGAAATCTGGTACTGTTTGGTCCCTTTCTTGATGCAAGGTGGTCCATATGGTGTATTGGTCCTCATGGCTTCCAACATGGTAGTATTGTTCTTTAATGCAATCCCAGAAGGAATACCATATAGGGGAAACCAATAATATTGCAGATTCCTCTATGGCCCTTTCCTCAAGGTAAGTGTCCCACTATTCCTTAACATGGGGGACAACCTTGAGGAGTGAAAAAGTAATCTTTTCCCTATTGAAAAAATTATGGACCAAAAAATGCCCTTCGAGAAGATTCAACCATTTATCTACAACATTTGTCTCTATCAGCCCTTCAAATAATGAAATATCAAAATTTACCTATACCTTGAAGGGGGTTGTACGACCGCTTGATGAAGATTCTTCTCCTGTGGGAAGTCATCGAGGGATCTATGCAAATTTTTCCATTATTTCATTCATTTTTCACACAAGGGCATCCTCAAGCAACATTTTAAAAGGATATCCTTCTCCATCATCTTTATTTTCATCTCCCATGGATTTTTTTGGGGCTCAGTGTGACCGATCTTGCAACGACTCGATTGGTTCGAGTCCCAACTTCTTGTACCTAGATATTGTCGGGGACATGCACGAAGAAAAATAAATGAAGAGCATGCCACTATGATACCACTGATCTGGATTTAGGAGCGAAATAAAATGATTAACAGACTGAATACAATAAACATAGATATATGAAGAACAACGTAGATATCCAGTGAACAACATCTTCTATTGATTAAATGAAATAGGATGAAACTGTAAAACTGCAGAACTCCAACACTGACTCGAATGGTGGTAGCTATCTTTGAGAAGAGATGTGGTTGCTAAGCGCATCTGTCTGAGCATAATGATTACAATGAGGCTCCAGAGGCCTTTTTGATATTACTCATGAGTGTCAAAACCCTAGACACACAAAAACCTAACCCTAGATGGTGAAACGCTAGAAGTCATGTGGGCCCCTATGGGTAAGTTGGTACCTCAACTTCTCGAGGTAGTAACTTTTGCATACAACCTCCATTTTAGGCACGTGATAACCTATTGGAAAGGTCTTTCAAAGAGATACACATTATGCCATGAAACTCTGACTATGTCTATAGTTTGATTGTGGAGAGACAAAAAAAATCATTTAGGGCTCCAAAATGGACCTGCAAGTACATCAAGATGTGTTGATATGAAAACATACAAAATAAGCCAGTTGGATTAGATGAGATGCCACCAGTGTCTACTTGGAATATGTGTAGGGATTCAGACAACCCCAAAAGTGTAGAATCAACAATTACAATGAAGTACAGAAGAACGTGTTGAACTAAAAACATACAAGAGGAGCCATTTGCAATAGGTGGGTGACCACCAATATCCACTTGGATCGCTTGAGCTATATCGACTAAGAACACATATAAAATTTCAAAAGTTTTATTTTTCATCATAACATAACCTTTTTAAGAATGGGATGTGACATCCTATTTATAATACTATACTTGATAGGATTATTCTCATCTTATCCACTTTTATAGGTCAACTTTTCATAATCAAGTGTAACTCATTAAAACCTTTTAAATTGGCTAATTAGATAAATCCATTCCCATTAACATCTTGAGATCACTATCATTGGATATTACTTTATGCAATGTAAATCTAACTACAACAACATCCTTAAGTGAATCAATATCTATAATTTGTATTTTCTAGCATTATTTTTCCCCACCATGAGCTACATTCCATGTCTTATCATTGGCTTATTGCAGTGATATGATGGCCATTGAAACCATTAAGATCACAATGAATTTTTTTATGGCTATGCCTACATTTGTGATATTGTATTAAAGATCATTGTGATATTCTATTAAATGACAAATATTGAGCCATTCTTGAAGCCTTCCACTTCTCTAGCTAGTACTCGAATGATCAAAATCTAAAAGTAGACATAAATATGATTTCGGCTGCAAAATTTCATTTGTTTTCGGATTTTGTTATGGATTTGTGTCTTTTACCTTGCATAAAATATGGAATGGTTCTATCTTTGGCACTACCTTCAATTTATGTCTTTACCTTGTTGGAAAATATGGAATGGTTCTACCTTTGGAACTACCTTCAATTTATGTATTTACCTCGTAACTACCTTCAATTTATGTCTTTACCTCACAACTACCTTCAATTTATGTCTTTACCTAGTTGGTTATTTTATTAGTCCTACCAAGGGACTATAACTTTGATTCAGTCATTGACCAACTATTAGTTGTCGGATTAACTAAATTTCGGATTGACTAAGTTTTTTTTTTAGTATTTTCAATGTCCAACTTAAAAAAACTCAATAAAATTTTTATTATTAAAATAAATAATATTTGTTTTACTTTTCTCCTCTACTACTATTGGATTTTCTCCCCTACTACTATTGAATTTTCAAATTCAAGGCGTTATTTCTCAACTGGCGGCGTACATTATTGGATTTTCTCCCCTACTACTATTGAATTTTCAAATTCAAGGCGTTATTTCTCAACTGGCGGCGTACATTAACATTTTGATATGATTTACAGCCTATTCTTGATTATTCTTTGTTAGTCTGGATCCCTTATGTGTTGTGACTGTCAGTGCATTAACCCTTCTGCTTGAAGGGAATTAAATCGATCCCCATTTTTCCTTCTGTTTTTTCAGTTTGATCCCTTCTACGTTGTCAGTGTCATGCATTAACCCTTATTCTTGAAGGGAATTTCAATTCACTTACATGCATAGCTCCAAATGCGGTAATAAACATAAACATTAATTAACAAATGTTACATTTTATCATCTACTGTCACCGCCTCATGCCACCTCATTACTTCTATCTTTTGCTTCCACCCTTTCACCATCTCTCCCCACTACTTGACAGCTCGATTGTTATCCTATAACAATAACTATTGTCGTGAATATAAAACTTCGAAAACTTAGATTAGATTACAACGGCGACATATCAATCTGCAATACAAACAATTTTCATAACAATCTACAAAACAAACAATTTGGGTCCTTGATACTGCTATGAGGAATAGTAAGCAAAACAAACAATATGGGTCCTTGGTTCTGAAATGAGGAAGAGGAAGCAAAACACACAATTTGTTGGGTGCTTGGTGCTAATATGAGGAAGAGGAATATTTATTTGTGTCAGATATAAGTTCTTTATCCCTTTAACATAAGGGAATTAATACCCCTGAATCACTTCATGAGCATTGTCTCCTTAAGCTATGTTCATGCCATTAAAGTATGGATAAAAATTATGATGCCATATTCAATTAATAAACAACAATTATTTACAAAGAATGGAGATGGTCTCCTTACTTTCCTGCAACGAAGGAGATTGTTGAAAATTAACAAGTTTTGATCCTTGGAGCTCCGACCATGCATGAAAATACTAGTGTTGTGGTGGTGGTTATCATGGAAAGGTAAATTACCAAACTTTGCACATATATAAAGAGACAATCAAGTATCTGAGCTATGCTTTTTTCAATCCCTATACAAACTCAATCTTAATCTGGTTAAACCTTGTCCTCATCCTACTTGATATATGTAATAAAATCAAGCTACAAGAAGAACCTTGTCTGCTTTATATATGTAATAAAAGAAGGCTACATGAAGAACTAGGCTTGTTAATGGTATAACCTCACTTGGTGTCTTGTGTTCACACTCCTAATGGATTATGCTTGCACCCTTGTCTATGTAACTTAATGTTAGCACATGTCTTTGTAAAGGGGGTGTTTTCCCTAAGGATTTGGCCCTTGGGTGGAGAAAATATGAGAAAAGTGGTTTAAAAACCCACCATATTCATTTTATCCAAATTCTCCAGGTGCAGAGTTGACTCTTGCCCATACCGATCCCGATGAAGCAATTATGAACAGGGGGGAGGTGGTTGAAACATCATCTCCCCCCATGAATGGAAATTCATAAAAGTCTGACTATGTAGGCAATTTGTCAGCACAAATAGTCTGAGCTTGGGTCTGACAGGGGAAGGCATGTGCAGAAGAGACTGTATGCATAGTCTGATTGTTAAGAACCAAATATCAATATAGCATAGAAAAACCTCACAATAAGTACTCAATGCCTTCAAAAAGAGATAATTTCAGATAATAAGCCTCTTCGAGGGGGCAACCTCCTTTTACCCCACATAAATGTTCAGGTACAAGATGACTCCCAATGCAAATGTCTCCTTGGTATATATAAGAGACTAGGAGGTATAATTACAACTAATGGAATAAAGCCGACATAAATAAAATAGCATTACTAATGTAATATGCCCTAATTAAGGGGTAATGAGCCAATACGAGGGCTTCACATGCCCATCCCCTTGAGACAAGTGTTGTTCGCAACACTTGTGTAACTATGGATGCTTTTGTATAAACGACTCATATTCCCAAGTGGAATCTTCAGCCGACAATTTCCTCCATTTAATGAGATACTCTGAAATGGATCTATTCCTCAGCTGGCGAATTCTTGTGTCAATGATGGATTTAGGCTCCAATATGATTTTTCCTTCCTTGTCAAGTTCTGGCAAT
>SNQJ01S0008614.1:79126-97774 GCA_010110895.2 Picea sitchensis | reverse complement strand
AATTCTCGATGAGTGTGCAGGAAGCGAGGTATTTTATTTTATGGAATAATATTCAGGATAAAACCAAATCCAGATCAAGCCCGAGGATCAACATAAGATGACATTTATTTGTCCTTTGGGGTACTTTCGCATACTGAAGATGCCTTTCGGCCTTAAAAATGTCAAAGCCACCTTCCAACGAGCTATGACCTTTGCATTTCATGATCTCAAGAGAATAGTCGAATCCTATCTCAATGATCTTCCTGTTCACTCTCGCAAGAGAGTGGATCACTCCACCCACCTTCGGCTAGTTTTTTAAATATGTCGCTATTACCGCATCTATTTGAACCCTCATAAATGCATTTTTTGCGTTAGTTCAGGTCATCTTATAGGATTATTAGTCTCTGAGACTGGTATCATGGTGGATCCACTAAAGGATGAGGCAATACTTCGATTTCCTCCCCCGTGCACTATTCATCAACATCAATTTTTACAAGGGAAAGATAACTTTTTACGTTGGTTTATAGTAAACTATGCCAATATTACTAAGGGTTTCATGCATCTCTTGAAGAAGGACACTCCTTTTATCTGGGTTGAGAGAGCCAGGAATCCTTCGATGCTCTAAATAAAGCCTTAGTATCGATGCCTTTGTTGAAGCCTCTGAACTACAGTAGAGATCACTTTCTTTATATCGTCGCGTCCGAAGGGACGATTGGTATGTTTTTAGCTCAGGACAATGATGATATCTATGAGCACGTCATTTAATATCTTAGGTGAAAATTAGTCAGCCCTGAACTCAAGTATTCTCATGTCGAGAAGCTAGATTTGGCTGCTATTCACGCAGTTCAATGATTACGACACTATATATTTCTTTGCAAAACTATTGCGGTTGTCGATGTCAATACATTTAACCACATCCTTACTAGGTGTATCATAGTGGGGGGATATAATAAATGGATTTTCATATTGCAAGAATTTGATCTTGATTTTGCTTCCGCAAAATCCAAGAAATCACTAGTTTTCATCGAGTTAATATCAAACTTCCGTTAGTTAGATGAGGATGTTATTCATTTTTATTTATTTGTAGATGAACACATTTTCCTTGTTTCATCATCACACCCCTGGTATGGTGATATTGCGATCTATCTACAAGCCTTGAAGTTCCCTCCACATCTTTCGAGAGATGATCGACCACATATACGCTATGAAGCTAAGAACTTCCTTATCGTCAGTCGCACATTGTATCATCGAGGAGTAGAAAATATCTTACATCATTACATGACTCATGAAGAAGTTGAGTCTATTCTGAACGACTGTCATAGTGGGGCTTGTGGTCATCATCTATCCAGGCTTGCGACAACCCATAAAATTTCGTGAGATGGTTATTTTTTGTCATCTATTTTTAAATATTTTGTTGAATTGGTTAACAAGTGTCACCCCTGCCAGGTACTACGAAGATACTCTCACATCTAGCCCCTCTCTAGCCAGTCATTATCATCAGTCCCTTCACCAAGTGGGAGGTGTATTTTTTGGATTTCAAACCAACTTCTACTTCAAGGAATCAACATATTAGCGTGGTTCTAGACTACTTTACGAAGTGGGTTGAGGTCATGCCTATAGTTAAATCCGATGGTAATACTGCTGCATTTTTCTTGTTCAATCAAATTATAGCCAGGTTTGGAATCCCAAGTGATATTGTCATTGATCATGGAATTCACTTTCAGAATGAAATGATGGAAGAATTAGCATAAAAAATGGTGTTTAGACATGTTCATTCTTCCCCTTACTACCCCTAGAAAAATGGACAAGTAGAGGCCATGAACAAGTCTCTCAAGACCATTTTGCAGAAAACTATCTTCCAAAGAAAATTCGAATGACATATCATGATTTACCCTGCTCTTTGGGCATACCAAACCTCGGTTAAGACTTCCACCAGTTTTTCTCCTTTCAAGTTAGTACATGGTGTGGTGTCGATCCTACCTATTGAATGTGAAATCCATTATCTTAGATTGGAAATTACGCTCCTACCTGACACTTCTGATCTTGAACAATGCCTTGTGCACCTAGAGAGTCTAGATGAGCAGTGTCAAGATGCCTCTCCGACTATCGAAGCGAATAAATAATGTGTCAAGATCCAGTATGATAAAAAAAATTGTCCTCGGTTGTACACCGAGGGTTACTTGGTCCTTTTGTATGACCAAGCTAAAGAATCTCTAGGGGCAGGCAAGTTCCAACCCATGTGGCATGGTCCCTATATTCTGCAACGTGTCTTAGAAAAATGATCCTATAAATTAAAATATTATGAATGGAATGTGTTGGTTGAGAATAGGAATGGGATCTACTTGAAACGATACTACGCTTGAGCCCCAAGCTTGGGAATAACTCTTTGTATACTAATGTATTTTAGTGTATATATATTTTCCTCTTTTCATCTTCAGCTTGCTTATCAAGTTTTCCCTTGGTTGGAAGATGTCAATGGAGTCTTCGATCTACTTAGGATTTGCAGACGGGGGCCAATCGTCATACACAGAACTTGGATTCTGTCGCTTCGGTTGTTTACTCACCCGAGGGTCTATTGGTGTCTTCAGATGGAATTTTCCTAGGGTCATCAATGAATAATGTGGCTGAATATAGTGTCATTATAGAGATTTTACACGATGCCATTTCACATGGTATTAGTTATTTATAATTTCACTTGGACTCCCAGTTATTATTATGCCATTTGAATGACAGTTACCATGTGTGAGACCCTACTCTACTCTGATGATTCCTATGGGTACGAATTTTGGAATGACATTTTGATTTTATTACTTATCATCACATACCTAGAATTTCTAACTATGTATCCGATGCATATGCTAATTTTGTTTTAGATTGTCATTTTTCACATAACTAAATCAAATAAAACACATTCACCAATGTACACATTGTAATATAAGTAAATACGAAGATCATTGTTTTTTATATTTCCTCCCTCCAAAAAATATAGTGTTATAGTACAAAATTGGGGCTCACACACTCAAAATACATATACGGTCGATCAATACAATAATCATGACATCTACACTTGTGGCACTAGATGTGTGTCATGATAACATAGTACGCAGTTTTTGAGATGCCAGAAGAGTTACACCCAATCACGAGGCACACCAACCACTTGTCGTTGAATCGCCTCCAGCAGATCCTCTACCTGAACCATAGGAATTCTTTGCATCAAACAAGACACATTTACCTGCATGTTGGATAGCAGTGAGGTGCACCAATCATTACCCGTGGGTCACAAGAACTCCACTGAATAGAACATAAGTGGCCTTGATTCCTGATGCAACAAGGCCAACCCTGTGATTTGTGTCAACACTAGGACAACGATATTGAGACTCAAATTGTTGATCACTCTGATCAAGAATTAGCTCCCTACATTCTTGGTCCCTACAATGCAATGAGTGTCTATTTAGTCCTCCATGTTCATGCCACTCCAAAATCCCTGGGATTTGAGGTTCACGACCTCACCCTGACATGAAAATCCTATAAAAACTTATATGTCCTCAACTTCAATCCTCAATGGTTTCCCATTGNCCACTGAATAGAACATAAGTGGCCTTGATTCCTGATGCAACAAGGCCAACCCTGTGATTTGTGTCAACACTAGGACAACGATATTGAGACTCAAATTGTTGATCACTCTGATCAAGAATTAGCTCCCTACATTCTTGGTCCCTGCAATGCAATGAGTGTCTATTTAGTCCTCCATGTTCATGCCACTCCAAAATCCCTGGGATTTGAGGTTCACGACCTCACCCTGACATGAAAATCCTATAAAAACTTATATGTCCTCAACTTCAATCCTCAATGGTTTCCCATTGAGTTTGAAAGTCTCTATATCTGGATCCCATTAGTTCACCAACATATAAAATAGTCTCACCTGAACCCTCATTCCTTTGAGAACCCAAAATTTATATATCCCACATCTTCTTAATGCCATTTGGGCCCCTTGAGCATCAACCTCTTCATGCTCTCTTTCTCTCCACTCTAGCACCATCCTGCAAGTTTAAAATCATTTTTTTTAGTCAGTAACATTTTAAAAATATAATCCACAGACTTGTACGTGAGCTACAGCTTACACAGTTGTGTGTAGGAATACATATACGTGGTTTGTTTTGATAACAACCATGTATATGGATGCATGTACGCGGCCCAATGAACTACGACCCGCATACACCGTATTTTCTAATTTGCATTTTGAAATACTAAAAAAAGGAAGCCTAATTGCAAATACCAATCCACTAGAAATGAAGATAAGAGCAAGATGACTTACTTGGTCTAGATGGTTGTCAATTCCATCACTCATGGCTCCCACAATCCACAATTGAAGTTGGAGGGAAATTTGGTCCAAAATGCACTATTTGGGTAAAAAATACAAATGCTATAGTAAAATTGGTTATTTTCACTATTTATAGAAAAATATTTACCCACTTTACATAGTTTTGCTAATATTTTGGCCTAATGGACTAATAAAGCAGTGGATGCAGTTGGTTTTAGTTGTTTTATCCAGGGATTCTTATGTTTTGTAGTGCCATGTCACATGTTCATAACTTTGGTAGGTATTTTTGTTAACCAACATATAGGATAGGCCATCACTCTATTTTGCACATTTGCATTATCCTATTACTGCAATTTGTATGCCTTAGGTACAAACCCATTTAGTGGCAACATGAAACCTTCTTTCTACAACTAGAAGTGTCATTATTGAATGGTAGAGACTAACCAAACATGGGTGCCCTATTTAGAACCTATGTGGCATTCAGTGGCCATGCGAATATTTTTTATTGTAAGATTGAAAGTTCCTTATAGCTAATATATGACTTTTCATTTGAACCTCATTTCTTACTCATAAGCATGCTGACCTATACCTAGAGGGACTCCCACTAAGTCTGGTTTAAGATCTTTTCTAACTTTCTCAAAAAGAGAAAAGATTTTCGAGTGAACTTGTCTCTTTCACACTCATAAATTGGATTTGAAAGGACGTTTATTTTGGTGTAAGATTAACCCTTTTTCAAACCAAGTAGACTAAATTTACGAGAAAGGGCATTCTTTGGTGTTAAGTTGTAATTGCATCTCATTCTCTTGCTTGTAGTATGGAACCTATTGTCGATTCTCTCTTTCACATTATAATCCTATCACCTCAGCAATTTGCATCATCGACCAATCAGATCCTTGTTTATATCCTTTACATATTGACACCCTATACCCCAYGAGGAAATATTCCCCTGAGTGTCCATATCCWGCATGCACCTCCTTGCATTGAACATAGGCATGTTCCACTGTTGGAACTGTTATCACACAATTCGTACTTTCCCCAAAAGCCTAAGGCAAGTGGGTACAMAATTTGTGTAACTGGGAATAACCTATCGTTGTCACCTTAATAGGAGATCCCTTTCTATTTAGGAGTATGTTTAAGCTACCCTAGGAGGAGATGTCCTCGGTGACTTGGGGGTTTGAGAAGGCTAATGAAAATAGTCACAAGGAAACCCTTCCCCTCTCACAGATCAATCTAATAAGAGGTTTCTTTTATATCTTAAATATAAAGCAAATAAATGATATTGTGTACCTGCCCAAAACAAGACAACAAGGAAAACGAGGCACTTTCCAGGTACCAAATGATTGTTAGTACTTCATAAGACAATAAACCTTTGTAAAATAAGCTAGATGATTATGAATTTGTAGCAATGCATCATTTTATAACAGAAATTAATATCTTATAACAACCACAATAATCAAGCCTTGAAATTGCTTGAAAAGAAGACAATAAAAAGTGACTTTAACGAGGCAAATTGATAGTAATTGTCACAAGCAAAATTAGCAATTATAGACTAGCTTTTAATGTCACTTTTGGAGATATTTTTCTGCAGTTAGATGGCTGTAGCTATCTTTTTAAAAAAAAACAAGTTTAAGTGGTCAAAAGTGCAAGAAAACCACACACAAAACTAGCACTTACCTAGTAGATTCACTAGCAATTGTCACAATTGGACTTTGATTGGTTCTAGTGTGAATTATGTAGGTAAATGTTCCAAACTAATGTATGTTTAGATGGATGTAGAATTTTTTTTCTACAGCAGCAAGTTAGCTTAAAAATTAGTCTAATTTAGGGTTAGAAAGAGTTAGTAAAGAGTTCAAGGATAAGAGTATAAGTGTTTGTTTTCTCAATCGCCACTTGTAAGAGGTAGTCTAGTGACTTTCTAGGGTAAATGGAGTCACTTATGGAAGCAAAAAATTCTTAAAGGAAAGACAAAAAATGATTATAACATGTTAAGGAATGGAGAGGAAAAAAGAGGTGTTGGTATCCCAAGGCCTCAAAAATCCTTTTCCAAGAGAAAATTGCTAGAAAGTAACAAGGGTTAGGCCCTAGCGATTTTCTCTTTCCTTGAAAAAAATGTAATAAATTATGCAATTGGAAATGGAAGTAGGGTTACTAGAGTGCTACAATAGTAGGGCTCTAGTATCTACTTCAAATTATGTTCCTTTCAAGAGATTTTAACACATGGAAGATTATAGGGAAAACGATGATAACACATGTCATTCCCCTAGGGTTTCAAGCTAGCAGTTTCATAATCTTACACATGAAACAAGTAAAAAATAACCATAGATTTCATTCACAATAAATAAATGCATAATTTACACTTACTTCACCAAGAATAATCTAGCAAATCACCCTAGTTGAAGATACTCCACAAGAAAATATCCAAAATGCACCAAACATTGCCCTTCAAGAAGTGCACACCACTAGTTTCAGCCAAATACACTTAAGTAAGGTCGAATTTCAGACCTCACACTTGTGTGAGTGAAAGATGATGAAATAATGAGAGTCTTAACTCTCTATTTATACAATATGAATGACCTTTAATCACATTTTAGGTTAAAAAAGGACGACATGGCCAATTTACATCAAAAATCCAGTTTTACATAAAATTAACAATTCCAAACCCTAATTTTCCTTTAGGGATGACGTCATTCCCATCCTATGGTGACGTTAGGCCCCATCATGGAACTCTAGGCCTCATAAATGAGAATTTGGTTCTAGAAAGGCCTAAAAAAAAGCCGCACGTGCCAACCAAGCCATCCTCATGCCAAAACCCTAACTAGATGATGTCAAGGCCCCATATGATGACATCAAGCGCTTTCAAGGACCAAATTCATGGTGTAAGGGAAAGATCCCCCTAGGTCTAGGATTTCCAAAGTGTCTCTGGTGGAACGTCCTCCTTTTTATCTGGTGCAAGCCTTTGGTATCCCTATGCCCCTAGTTGGGGTCACAACATCCATCTAGTGGGATTTTAGTCCCATGGAGGTCCAAAATAAAAATATCCCCATATGTAATTGTCCATCGGGCATGGTCCTACAACAACAAAAAGTACATCATCCATGGTCTCATAAGTTGCAGGGATCATAGAAATGTCAATCACATATAATACTCAAGTTACCCAAACATGTGCATCAAACCCCCCCCCTTTACTCAGACAAATGCTCAAAGACATTATGCTATTTGATAGGCCAAGTTTGGGGAGGGTCTCATGACATCCTATTGGGATAATCCTCCTCATATGTGGGGTGTTTCCTAGGTTAATACCAATCTAGGTCATGTAAATGTATGAGATGGTGTAGGGAATGTTTGGACAAGGGGTGCAGTGATTAAAATGAAATGTAGGTCATACCTGTGGGTGCCTCTATAGAGGGTGGGTTGCACCTTGTCATGGATTCCATTTGTTTCCTACCCCATTCAATTTCTTTTACTATTTTTCTTATTGTTTTTTTTTTGAAGAGAGTAGTTGGAGGACATTTTCCTGGCGTGGTCACTAGTGGTGACAACATTACCCACAAGCATTTCACGGAAATGAGAAGGTTGCCTCGTGATGAGACCTCCTTTATCTTGGCCATGCCACCAAGAGACACTACCCTGGTTTGGTAACCAGATGGATGGTAGTGTCATACCACTACATTCCCATAAACCAAATAGGTTGGCTCATGATGAGACCTCCTATCCACCAATAAGATCTTGAGCCTTATTTTATTTTAGGGATCCCCTTTTCTTGCTGAGAATACTTTTATTTTTTTCCCGGGAATCCCTGGGTGAAGCATCTCAAGGATTCATTTTGTCTTTTAAATTTTTCCATCTACTTTTACCCTCTGGGCCTTTATCCCCTTCTTTGCACAAGGAAAGGTACAACCCTTACTAGCTTGGCAAACCCACTTCCCAAACCAACGTAGGGGAAAGATGAGAGGGGTAAGGATGAAAAGTGGTAATTATGGAAGGAATGGATGATAACCTTTCATAGACCCACCCAGTGGCAATTCATCCCTAAGGGAACTAACTTACTAGGGTACTATTTCATCCCCCCAAGGTATGGACAAGTTGAGGAGCACAATTTCCAAGCTAACATAATGAAACAAAAGAGAATTCAATTCACATATTCAAATGTTTTTGGAATCATAGTGACACATATAATGATACTCAGACTCATTACTCATGGAGCAAGACCCACTGCGACTTCAAAACTAGGCTGATGGGATGGATATTGTTGTTGCGGATAGATAGGACATACTGAAGAAAATATGGGCCCTCCAAGGCCAATATCAAGTCATATGTTTCTCGATACTCCATGTCTAAGACCTGTGGGCCTCAATACATAATCTCCTTAGTTATCCCTAGGATAGGTGATAACATCTGGCTCCAACTCGAGGATATGTGCTCACCGTAGAGCACATGAGAACCCCAACATATCTAGCATGACCTATGATCTCCTATATCTTAAACAAAATGATTAGTAATCTTTTGGGGTGGTGATATCACCCCTGGCTCATATATGATACAATAAAATGAAAGTAAGCAATCATATATACAAATGGAAATGAAATTACAACTACATTATTCTAGCATGATATGCAGATGGTATATATAATGAATGAAAATGCCTACCTACTTACCTCTACTTACCTATTGGTTGAATGTTAGGTGTAATCAAATAGTGAGTGAAACCATCCTAGCAATGTCTCATAACACCTACCTCTGTGCTTCATTATAAACCAAAACAATGATAAGTCAAGCACAAAAATAACATGAGTTAGAAAATGTATTATATCATCGGAAGTCATAAATTCTAGCTCATGGAGGTGGGAGGGAGGGAAACAATTATGCTAATTCACACTCTTAGGGAAGTTTTCAATCCATGTTAGAATGGGATCGTGAAAAATCAAAGGTTCAAAAGTCCAACTCAAAGAGTCTGAAAGTTGGCTACCTTGGACATCTTCACATCCTGAGGTCTGGGACGGGACTAGTAGGAACGTAGAGCATGATTGTCAATTTAAGGGAAGGTTGAAAGACTGAGATAAAAAACTTCTTCTTAAGGTATTAAAACTACCTTTGAATTCTAAACGTAGGCTTTTCCCTGGAGAAAATTCAAGACAAGGGATATGTTTCCCAACTACACCCTCAGTGACATAGTGAGGTAAAGTAATCGAAGGGGGTTGGAGAACCTTGTCACAAGTACCATGCTTTTGGAAAGCAATGTCCTCACATATATCAACATCTGAGTACAATGGTGGTTGATAATCTTTTGCATAGAATAAATCCAAGTTCTCAAATGAATACTCATCAAAATCCTCAAGGTATGACTGAAAATCATTAGGAAAAAATAGAAGTAGGTCGCCCCTAGAGATGTCCATAACTATATCATTTCCTTGTTTCCAAATGTCAAAATCATTAGTAACCTCATATTATACTTGTAAAGGAAACATTTGGAAATGTCCTTCCATATCATAAATGGTATCTTCATTAGAACCAATCACATCCCACTTACGTCTTCCAACATGTATGAACTCATCAATATTATCTACAATGTCACTATTTTTATCATAACATGAGGGATTTAATGCATCTAAGGGCTCCTCTATTACTTCTTCACTTTCTAAATCATAAAAAAAAGCATCATCAAAATCTTGGAAAGGGAAATAACTTACCGTGTTCACTTCTTGTTGTGCAGGAGCATCAATGGCTTGGATGGATTCATTAAATGGAAGAGGGTCCAATACATCATCATCGAGACTCATCTCTTTGTCTTCATTAGAAAATAAAGGAGCTAGATCTTCCAAGGGTTCCTTTACTTACTCACCTTCTAAATCATAGAACAAAGTGTCATCAACAAACTGGAAAGGAAAATGATTCACCTCATTATTCTCTTCATTTTGTGTAGGAGATATAGGATCTTGGAGAGCTTCATTGGACAAAGGAGTGGTTACTAGTGTTTCATCCTCATAATTCACTTCTCTAGTTAAATATTCATTGCATTTTATCGAATCATGGGAAAAATATTTCTCCTCTTCAAGGGATTGACAATTTTCTTCATAAATCTCTCCTTCTATATCAGAGGGTTCTTACTATTGAGTATGGTATACGTCCCTGATATATTCCATAATAGTAGTGGTGAATCCTTCATTCTCTAAGGCTATTGTGATATTTTGAATTGCATCTTCATTTTTCTGCCATCGTGGTTTGAAAAATTCAAGAAAACTACAGATGAGGTCTACAAAAGATGATATACCCCTATATTCGCAACAAACTTTAAACCAATCTTGCAAAAACAATGGTAGAGAAAGTATGAACAATTTTACAAAACATCCTCCCCTTCCCATTCTATCTGGCTTGTATACTTCAAGAACTCCACAATGTGAGTAATTGGGAGGCCTCCGAATCTTGGAGAGTTTTTCAACCATTTTTCATTAAAGAAATGTGGGTATCCTTGAAATTTTTTGAAATCAATAGTCAAATACAGTTTTTCCCAGGGCACCATGATCCCATAACTTGGAAATATCACAAAATTGAGAGTAAGGTGGCACCTTGGAAAATGTTAGTGGAATCGCCAGATAATTTTCTTGAAACTATCAAAGGGATGAGGGGATCACCCTCAGTGGAGTCACCAAGTAATATTTGTAAGATAAAGGCTTACTGAAAAATTGTTTTCCTTAAGGAATATTGACTCAGTCTTCCTCAACAATGGTGCCAAAATGTTATCGCACAATTTCTACTTACCCCAAAATCCCAAGGCAAGTGGTTATAGAATTGGCGCAACTGTTAATAACCTATCATTGTCACCTTAATAGGAGATCCCTTTCTATTTATGAGTATGTTTAAGCTACCCCAGGGGAAACATCCCCAATGACCTAGGCGGTTTGAGAAGGCTAAGGAAAATAGTCACAAGGAAACCCTTCCCCTCTCACATATCATTCTAATAAGAGGTTTATTTTATATCTTAAAGATGAAACAAATAAATGATATTCTATACCTGCTAAGAACAAGACAATAAGGCAAACGGGGCACTTTCCAGGTACCAGATGATTGTTACTACTTCATAAGACAAAAAACCTTTGTAAAATAATCTATCTGATTATGAATTTGCAATAATCCATCAATTTATAACAACAATTAATATCTTGTAACAACCACAAGATTCAAGCCTTGAAATTGCTTGAAAAAAAGACAATAAAAAGTGACTTTAACTAGGGAAATTGATAGTAATTGTAACAAGAAAAATTGGAAATGATAGACTAGCTTTTAATGTCACCTTTGCATATATTTTACTGTAGTTAGATGGATGTAGCTATATTTTCCAACATAAGCAAGTTTAAGTGGTCAAAAGTGCAAGAAAACCACACACAAAACTAACACTTACCAAGTAGATTCACTAGCAATTGTCACACGTGGACTTTGATTGCTTCTAGTGTGAGTTATGTAGGTAAATCTGCCAAATTAATGTGTGTTTAGATGGCTGTAGCAATGTTTTTCTACAACAACAAGTTAGATTAGGAATTAGTCTAATTTAGTGTTAGAAAGAGTTAGTAAAGAGTTCAAGGATAAGAGTATAAGTGTTTGTTTGCTCAATCACTACTTGTAAGTGGTAGTCTAGTGCCTTTCTAGGGTAAATGGAGTCACTTATGGAAGCATAAAATTCTTAAAAGAAAGACAGCAAATGATAATAATATGTTAAGGGATGGAGAGGATAAAAGAGGTGTTTGTATCCCAAGGCCTCAAAAATCCTTTTCCAAGAGAAAATTGCTAGAAAATAACAAGGGTTAGGCCCTTGTGATTTTCTCTTTACTTGAGAAAAATGTAATAAATTATGCAATTGGAAATGGAAGTAGGGTTATAGAGTGCTACAACGGTAGGGATCTAGTATCTACTTCCAATTAGGCTAATTTCAAGATATTTTAACACATGGAAGATTATAGGGAAAAATATGACAACACATGTCATTCCCCTAGGGTTTCAAGCTAGAAATTTCATAATATTATACATGAAACAAGTAAAAAATAACCATAGAATTCATTCACAATAAATAAATGCATAATTTCCACTTAGTTCACCAAGAATAATCTAGCAAATCACTCTAGTTGAAGATCCTCCACAAGACAATAGCCAAAATGCACAAAAAATTGTCTCCTTTAAGAAGTTCGCACCACTAGTTTTAGCTAAATACACTTAAGGAAGGCCAAATTTCAGACCTCACACTTGTGTGAGTGAAATATGATGAAAAAATGAGAGTCTTAACTCTTTATTTATACAATATGAATGACCTTTAATTACATTTTAGGTCAAAAAAAGCTGACATGGTCAATTTACATAAAAAAATCTAGTTTTACATCAAATTAACAATTCAAAACCCTAATTTTCCTTTAGGGATGATTTTATCCCCCTCCAATGGTCACGTTAGGCCAACGCTAGGCCTCATAAGTGAGAAACTAGGCCTAAAAATACCTCAAAAACTGCCACACGTGCCAATCAAGCTATACTCATGCTGAAACCCTAATTGAATGATGTCAAGGCTCCATGTGATGATGTTAGGGGTTTTGAAGGGCCAACGTCATGGCTAATGGGAAAGACCCCCCTAGGTCCAGACCTACCAAAGTGTCTCTCGCGTAACGTCCTCCTTTTTCTCTGGTGCAAGCCTCTAGTATCTATCTGCCTCTCGCTGGGGTCACAACATCCATCTTGTGGGATTTTATCCCTATGGAGGTCCGAACTAATCATCTCCCCATATATACCTGTTCATCGGGTATGGTCCTGCAGCAACAACAAGTACACCCTCCATGGGCTCATAAATCACAGGGATCATAACAATTTCAATCACATGTAATAATCAAGTTACACAAACATGTGCATCAAACCCCCCCTTTACCTAGACAAATGCACAAAGACATTATGCTATTTGAGAGGCCAAGTTTGGGGAGGGTCTCATGACGTCCTATTGGGATAATACTCCTTAGGTGTGGGGTGTGTTGGGTCGCCAAAGTATCATCTTTTTACCAACCTTTCACTTCACATTCAATTCACTTTCACTTCACTTTTAACCATATTTCGCTTTCTTATACCCTTACATTAAACCATTTTCATGATTACATGGGTTTTAGACATATTATTTTCCAATGCATCTATTTTAGTGTTTTTGAGTGAATTTATCATTAAATATCGGAAAATTACATGTTTACACTTATATATGAAAGTGGGATGAGTTTCATGATGTTTACAGGTGTATTTGAAGACTCTAACCAAGTCAAATTTGACCATCAAGCCTCAAATTCGAATTTCCTCTTGGAAGATTTGATGAAGATTTGGAGATCTACTCAAGTATCTTGGATGGAGATTAATCATGAAAGAAATATTTGCGAGAGGATTTGTAGAGATATCACTTGATAGGTGTGAGCACATGGTTGTAACCAAATGAGACACTTTTGGATCTAGAAGAGATTTGTGGATCTAAGTTATCTTAAATTTTTGTATAAATAGGAGTGCCTCCTCCATTTCAAAAGGAGGACTCTTGGAGCATTGTGTCCAACTTATGATGGAATAAAGAATCAAGCTTTATTTTCACATCAGTTTCCATTCTCTAGTTTAGATTTAGAATTCTTTAGTTTATGTGTTACTTTGTTCTTGGGAGAATTGAGCTCACTCCAAATAGATCATAGTAGCATTGTCTTCTTGTTCTAATGCTTTGTATAGGTTTATATGCTTTATTGTTTTTATTATAATTATTTGATGATCTTGATTGTTGATAGGTTATTTGAAACATTACGAGAAAACCTCCTGTAAGGGAGTTATTGTTTTCATGCCTATAACAACTAAGCCTTTTTAAGTGTATTTATTTTCAATGCATGAGTGTTTACTTGATGATCTTGATTGTTGATAGGTTTTGTGAAACATCATGAGATGACCTCTTTTAAGGGAGCTAGTGTTTTCTTTCCTACAAAAACTAAGTCTTATTAAGTGGAATGAAAGAGTTAGGATTTGATTGAATTTTCTTAGATTAGATTTAGATGCCTACTCCTGCATATATTTTTCTGGAATCATCACAAGCTTACGAGCATCCATGGTTGATAATTAAATGAAAGCAATTTAAGCAATTGAATTGCCCAACATTTTGGCGTCGTTGCCGGGGATGGTGCTAAGGGATTAGGCATTAGGAATTTAATTCATCATGTTTTATTTGGTTTGATTGATGCAAGTAAAGGAGATAACTCATGAAGAAAGGACAACTTGGTGACAACAGGATCTTGGTAAGCATGAGACGGTTCTACATGATTGTTTTTAGTTTTTGCTTTATGTTTGTTTTCATAAAATATCACTCATTTACCATAATTTTCATTTGGTGGTGCAGTAAGAGCCACCTCGTTTACTAACCATTGGCAAGAAGATCTATAGGAGAAGGGACATTTTTGGATCAAGGAGGAAAACAAGTGGAGTTTCAGGAGCTAAGCATTTGTGATCTACTTAAGAGGTAATTTTTTCTTAAAATGCTTTTCAAAGTTGTATATTTCAAAAATTTTAAGCGTCACCAAGTTCCTGAGCATGCTCTCTTCTTCCGCCTTGTTGCGATCTAGAAGATCAGAAAGGAGAATTTGGAAATAAGTTTGTCATGAATGTCTATTTTGATTTGAAAATTTCCAACTTTTTTGCGACAAATATTCATAAATAAAATTGAAAAAAAAGTTTAGATTTTCATCTCCAAATTTACAATTTTCTCGTCTCTAGGCTTCCTCATAGACTATGTATTTCATAATATCTTTCTTATAAAATTATATTAATAATCAAATATAATTCAAAATTAAAAAAATATATAATAAAAACAAATTAATATATATATATTATAAAAATAAAAACTATATTTAAAAAACAAAAACAAAACCATGCATACAGAACTTTGTCGCATAATAAAACTTTGGGCACAAAATAAAAGCAACGCGCAAACCACAAAACCATCCGACCCTTTAGCGCATTGGTTAATGCGCTCCGCAAACATCTAGTTGATAGGGCTTTGGCCTTTGAAAACACCAACAATAACCTGCAACAAAATATTACTCTACACAAACAATCACATCTTTCGAGCTCTGGTTCAGTGGTAAAAGAATATAAATCCTCTGACATTTTCATTTCTCGGTCTTTGGCTCATTCGACCTTTTTCATTTCCAATCCACTGGTGTATAAGCTATGGCCAGTGACATGTTCAAACCCTCCACTATGCGTTAATCGACTTCAGCCTTTTATTCCATTCACACATTGGCCCGCACTCTGTCTAAAATTGGTTCTCATCGCACAAACATATGATCGGTCGCAAGCTCAATTCTATCACTTGGGCTTTGGCCTTTTTGCAATATCCAAACGTTTCCTGCATAAAACAAAAAAAAATGTGTGCTCTGCAAACAAATTTCAAGCTCTGGTTTGATGAGTAAAAATCTGGTTTATGAAATAATAAGTTGACAGTTTAGATCCACAAACCATGGCAATTTTTGGGCAATAGCAATACTGCAAAATAAATACAATATCTCGGTGGTAGAAATATGGCATATCTGACAAGTTATTTGGATTATTTGGTGGATGTCACAGGTTCAATTCCAACCGATGTGCCATTATTTTCGACAACTGTCAAGAATTCAACGTTAAATAAAATTACTTCCATCCCATATCATATAGCAGACATAATCCATTAATAAGCCACTTGGTTCATTTTGTGGAGCTTGCGGGTTCAAACCCAACCGATTCTCCATTTTTTATAAAATGCCCAATGGCAGAGATTTCCTTATTGGTCTCCCTACGAAGACAAAATCATGCATGATATCAGGTCCCTTGAATCCCATAGGCATTGGGAGAAGCACGTAGTTTCTACAATCCGATACACCACATCATNAAATATTACTCTGCACAAACAATCACAGCTTTCGAGCTCTAGTTTAGTGGTAAAAGCATATAAATCCTCCAACATTTGCATTGCTCAGGCTTTGGGTCATTCGGCCTTTGTCATTTCCAATCCGCTGGTGTATAAGCTATGACCAGTGGCATGTTCAAACCCTCCACTATGCGTTAATCAGCTTNAATATATAGTTTTAAAACATAGTTTAAAAAAAATAAAAAAATTAAATATATATTAAAAATAAAAACTATATTTAAAAAAAAAAAACCATGCATATAGAACTTTGTCGCATAATAAAACTTTGGGCAAAAAATAAAAACAGCGCGCAAACCACAAAACCATCTGACCCTTTGGCGCACTGGTTAATGCGCTTCGCAAACATCTAGTTGATAGGGCTTTGGCCTTTGAAAACACCAACAATAACCTACAAAAAAATATTACTCTGCGCAAACAATCACAGCTTTCGAGCTCTGGTTTAGTGGTAAAAGCATATAAATCCTCCAACATTTGCATTGCTCAGGCTTTGGGTCATTCGGCCTTTGTCATTTCCAATCCGCTGGTGTATAAGCTATGACCAGTGGCATGTTCAAACCCTCCACTATGCGTTAATCAGCTTCGGCCTTTTATTCCATTCACACATTGGCCTGTGCTCTATCTAAACTTGGTTCTCATCGCACAAACGTATGACCGGTCACAAGATCAATTCTATCACTCGGGCTTTGGCCTTTTTGCAATATCCAAACGTTTCCTACATAAACAAAAAAAAATGCGTGCTCTGCAAACAAATTTCAAGCTCTGGTTTGATGGGTAAAACTCTGGTTTATGAAATAATAAGTTGATGGTTTAGATCCACAGACCATGGCGATTTTTCTGTGATAGCAATACTGCAAAATAAATACAATATCTCGGTGGAAGAAATATGGCATATCTGACAGGTTGTTTGGATTATTTGGTGGATGTCACAGGTTCAATCCCAACCGATGCACCATTATTTTCGACAACTGTCAAGAATTCAACGTTAAATAAAATTACTTCCATCCCATATCATATAGCACACATGATCCATTAGTAAGTCACTTGATTCATTTTGTGGAGCTTGCGGGTTCAAAACCAACCGATTCTCCATTTTTTTTAAAATGCCCAATGGCAAAGATTTCCCTATTAGTCTCCCTATGAAGACAAAATCATGCATGATATCAGGTCCCTCGAATCCCATAGGCATTGGGAGAAGAAAGTAGTTTCTACAATCCGGTACACCACATCATCGACTTTGTGTAATAACACTGATAATGATGACTGTATTGTTTCTGCCGACTGGCTTCATCAAAATCTCAGGCAACTCGATGTCAAGGTTGTGGATGCATCTTAGTACATGCCAAATAAGCAAATAAACCCACTGCAATAATTTTAGGATGTGCATATTACTGGTGCAATATTATTTGATGTGGACAAAATATCATACCAGACTTCGAATCTTCCACATATGCTACCATCTGAGAAAGCATTTGCAGCTGCAGTATCTTCTCTTGGAATTGAAAATAATGATAAAATGATTATTTATGAAGACTGTTCATGTGTGGTGGATGGTCAGAGTTTTTGGTCATGATAAATTTTGGGTTCTATATGGAATTTACCACAATGGCGTACTTCAGGCTATGAAGTGGAGACAAATGGCCCAAGATATGCTCAAGATTTTGTTTCCTTGTTCAATTTCCATGTTTGTTCGGACGGAATAATATGTGTTGGAGGAGATGGAATTGTCAATAAGAGGTCACGGGTTCCCACTCTATTTAATAAATCCAATCAAATCAGTCCAAGTGTTGATCTGAATTTGGCCTCAATTGGAAATAGAGGGCTTCATCCTCTCCATTAACATAGTTGGAAAACTCTCAATGAGCTCTATGTCATGAAGGCATTTCCACCAGCATTTGAGGATATCAATTTGTTTTGGTCATTTTTTTATTTTTTTTTATTTTATAGCCAATAGACTTCAAAAAATTCTTAAGAACGTCATATCATTGAAAAATGCTTCTAATATTTTGTTTTGGCTTTTGAATCACTGAAATTGAACATCAAACCGAGAAGTTATCAAAGAAACACTAATGGGTAGTCCAAGGTGCACCACTTCCCGACATGTAAAAAGTGCATTTCATTTTATTTATTTTCCTTGGATTTGTTCTATTTAGCACTATTTGTGAATTTTTGTGTATGTATCGGATGAAGAAAGACTGATCACCTCTATTCTTCGATAAAATCACGTTTTATTGCAGGTCAGTGCTAAGTTTTTTTGCAGGTTCCGGGATGATGAAGAAGACCAATTTATGCACTAGTGGTAGGGATGATTTTAAGGATGGAAATTTATTTTAAAATGTAGAAACCTTGGCGAATCTTACTAATCCTTCATATGCCAACTATAAATGTTTGGCGATATTTTTGTAAAAAT
>SNQJ01S0008614.1:52894-76075 GCA_010110895.2 Picea sitchensis | reverse complement strand
CCATGCCAGAAAGAGCCACCACCCTGGTTTGGTGACTAGATGGATGGAAGTGTCATACCGCTACATTCCCATGGACCTAATAGGTTGACTCATGACGAGATTTGCTATCCAACAACTATATCTTGAGTTTTAGTTTATTTTACAGATCCCCTTTTATTGCTAAGAAGCCTATTATTTCTTTCTAGGGAATCCCTGAGTGAAGCATCTCAAGGTTTCATTTTGGCTTTTAACTTTTTCCTACTAATTTTACCCTCTGGGCCTTTACCTCCTTCTTCCCACAAGGCAAGGTACAACCCTTACTAGCTTGGTAAACCCAATGCTAGAACCAACATAGGGGAAACATGAGAGGGATAATGATCAAAAGTGATAAGTATGGAAGGAACAGATGATGACCTTTCATATACCCACCCAGTGGAAACCCATCCCTAAGGGAACCAACTTACTAGGGTAATTTGTCATCCCCCCCAAGTATGGACAAGTTAAAGAGCATAATTTCCAAGCAAACGTCATGAAACAAAAGAGAATTCAATGCACATATTCAAATGTTTTAATAATTAGAGTGATGCATGCCATGATACTTAGACTCATTACCTCATGGATAAAGACCCACTTCTACTTCATAACCTGGTCGATGGGATGGATGTTGTTGTTGTTGATAGATAGTAGACATTGAAGAAAAGATGGTCCCTCCAAGGCCAAGCTCAAGTCATATGGCTCTCGGTACTCCATTTCTAGGACATGTGGGCCTCAAGGCATAATCTCCTTAGTTATCCCTAAGATAGGGGATAATAGGAACTAGTTGCTTACTAGCGACACTCGTTTCCTCCTCTGTATAATAGCATTCATTTGACTATGAAGAAACAAAAAAATATGGGAAGGAAAAGAATAATATCTTATGTTGGTAGCAGTTGTGTTGCCTTTGAACATAACACAAAATTTTGAGTCCACTTGTCATAAACATTTTGGGTTTTGCATGACCTTAGGAAGTTGAGCTCGTTACTAAGAGTTTACTCCACCAACTAGTTATTCTTCTAGTCCCTATGGAGAGTTTGATTGGTGCCTCCTAAATCACAAATATTCATCAATGAGCCTACACTGCTAGAGTCATCCATATTTTTTGTGCTCTTGTTCAATGAATGTTTATCAGCCAGTGTTGACCATTTCTCAAAACTCTTGACTTTGCATGTCGACCATACCCTCAGTGTGTCTCTGAGCTACATGAAGTTGTAGTCCTATCATGCACCCTAGCCCTACTTTCATTATGGTTAGGTAACCTTGAACCCATCATTTGACATTTCCTCATTGGTTCTTGACTCGAGGGTTTCCCTTGTGTTTGATGGCAAGAAATATATTTACACATTGGGTTTCATGCAGTGTCTTAGATTCCATTAGCCTTATTGGTAGTTTCCTCTCCTTTGTTGACAACTTTCCTCATTTTTTTATCTTCATAGGGTCTTTTTCATGCACTACTTTCATCTCATGATTGTGAAATATGCACAAGTTTGTTGGTTCGTGAACATGTTCTTCATCCCAGTTCATCCAAATCATCAAGCTCCTACTTTATAACTCATGTTGAATGATGAGAGATGCCTTAATGCTCTCCTTTCAGTGGGTCTCCTTCCATTGAATTCAACCCATCTATTCTGGAAATGAGACCTAGAGTCCTATGGGTACCTAGAGGCTTGTGGTCATTAGTGGAAGGTTCTCTCGCCATCGACAGTTGGTAATACATCAATGTCTCCTGATCGATGGATTGTTCAAGTGTTCGACTTCAACACCTTTATTATCACTTGTAAGAATGTACTTTGTGCCTTGATACCTACTTTCATTATCGGTAGGATGTCTCATGTTTGTTAACACTATACCTTAATGACCGGTAATCAAACGAAGTCTCATTGTGTTCGACCTCAACTCTTTTATTCACATAATGTAGAATTGCACCTTTGGCATATCCTATAGAAGAATTAAAGACATCCGTTAATAGTTGCATATTTCCTAAGATTTTACTATATTTCATTGGACCAGTACCTATATGACTTCAGTGATCATGGGAGATCAAATTGTACTCCATTATATACAGACATCTTCAGATTGATTTTGAGATTGGTTTTCACTGGGCCTTGTTCATGACTATGACAGCCTATGGCATGTATCTACTTTTGTATTTTCCATTCATGGCCATGAAAAACTATTTGATATATTTTCACATGGATCTGCAGTGTAATTCAAATTGGTAGCCATGTCCACAAATTTAGTATGGATTGTACTATTCTTATGAGAAACTAGTTTGTCCAACTGGGTCTCCATTACTCCACTTCTGGGAATTATAATATATTTCGGTCATCACAGATACTCTTCTAACCTCACACATTAGGGGGCATCTGTTATAGAAATATTTTCCTCACCATATGCAAACATGCTCAGAGAGCCTTTTTCCATTTCCCTATGCAGACTTGAAGTCCCTTTTTGCAGTTCCCAGAGCTAAAAAATGTATTTTTCCACATATAAGCACCCTAACAGCTATACAACATGCGTATATGTAGGTTGCACCATTGCAACATGCGTACATCGACTTTTCTTCTCAAAATAAAAAAATGGTGTTGGGTTTCTATGTCACATCATGGGATCCATGATCCTTGACCTTCCATATATTGGAAACATTCTGACTCAGCCCTTCAGTTCCATTTGAAGGATATAAATGGGCCATAAGTTGTGGAAAGAGAGAGAAGAATTCAACTTCGAGAGAAAAGTTACTCTGAAGAAATTATTCACTTCATATTAAGTCTGCATCCCTTTGTCCTTTTAAGTCTGAACACATTGTTCAACCCCCAAGATCTTCCCTATTTGATGGAGAACCTCATTGTATCTCTTGTATGCGCTTGCCTTTGGTGGAGGATTGAAGTGGTGGAGGCCCAATTGGAAGGGACTTAGTTTCTTGGTTCCGAATGTGCCGACACATAATTTTGTCATTCATACACTTTTGTTGATTACATTTTAATAGAAATACTCTTTTCTCGTCTAATTAATGTCTTGCAAATATTTGAATTGTTATTACATGGGAATATTTGTTATGAATACTAATGGATTATTCTATTGAATGTGCTAACTTGATATATTATCACCATTGCTTGCGTATCTTGGTTGTTGAGGACAAGTTGTAGGTGTATTTCTTTTAGTCAAGTTCTCAACGGTGGACTTCATCGAACGCCTGGATGAGGTAGGCTCTTTATCTTCTCTTGATAGCATATTTGTATATATAGCATACATGAGATTAGAGTTGATTTCTACAGTCATTTCCATCTGTTCTGGTTTACCCCATGCCATAAAGTGATTTTCCTCATAACACCCATTGGTAATCAACAGGATGCAACATACATCTCTTGCGTTTTCTAGTTGAATAGATGTAGAAAATATTATCATTTCTTATCCATCCAAACATCCATAGTCATTTTTGAATGCATGGCAGAAGTAGTCTGACACGATGTTTGATCCTTACTTGAAAATATGATCTAGGTTCCATATCAAATTTCCAAACTTCAGGGCATTTCCAAATGGAGGTTGTCCAAATTCAATATGGCAAGATGCCACGAGTTGGATAGATTCTTACAATTCCTTCTTTCATCATAGATGTGGTTGCATTCCTTCCTTCGTCGTAGATGTGGTTGCAGACCATAAAAGAAAATACAATAAGTCGAATCACTGTCTCTTTGAAAAAGCTACAATTACAATATTAGGAATTAATATATTTACAATTAGAAATGTTTGTTCTTACAACTATGAGTTGTATAATGAAACAAGGTATCCACATGTGGGATTTGTTACTGTATGCAAGTAGGTTTTCTTTATTCTCAGTATATGTATTTATATATTTTAATAATTTTCTATTGGTGGACTTGGCATGAAGGATATGAGGATTGTGAGTTTCAAGTGTTTATTTGATTTTCAAATATTTTATTTTATAAAAAAATATTGATATTTTAAGAGTTGGATTTGTTTTAGTAAACTCATTGGAGAAATCGTTGAAATTGTAACTTTATGTTATTTTCTTTCCGTTTTTTATTAAAAAATGGATTTGATACCTTTATAAACCTTTTTTGTATTGAGAAACTTCTAGGACACTCATATCGTTCAATCTCAACAATTAAAATCTAGTATTCTAGCAATTCATAACCCAAAATTCATTACCCAATTTTAGACAAGAATTTCAAAAAGAAGACTAAAAATATCCAAATCTCATCTTGTTTTCTTTTTAAATTCAATTCCATAACAAATCCCATCTACTTTTTTGGAAATTCTCTTTTATAAAACAATTTTTTTAGTAATGAAAATGATAAGATTCTAACTTATTCTAACAATTCGTAACCCAATTTTAGTCTAGAATTTCAAAAAAACAATTTGTTTAGTAATGAAAATGATAAGATTCTAACTTATTCTAACAATTCATAACCCAATTTTAGACCAGAAGTTCAAAAAAACAAAAAAATCTAAATATCATCTCATTTTCTTTTTAAATTCCATTCAATAACAAATCCCATTTGTTTTTTTGAAAATTCTGAAGTTCAAAAAAGGACAAAAAAATCCAAATCTCATCTCATTTTCTTTTTAAATTCCATTCAATAACAAATCCCATCAATTTTTTTTTAAATTCTCTTTTATAAAACAACATGTTTAGTAATGAAAATGATAAGATTCTAACTTATGATCTTCCTCTCAAAACCTTGACATCGTGCCATTCCTTTATTACTAATTTTTTCCACGAGACATGCATCGATAATTTATATTCTATTTCAACCAAGGCTTACTTTTTGGAATTTCATTGGTACCTATGCAGAATGATACCCCAAGCAGTCAATGCCATTAAAATAGCATGGTTTCATCACACTTGTATGGAATAAGTCGGTGATCTTTGCATGTACTAACAATTTGAAAACCATGTCTATTGATATTACACAAAGTGATGGGATTTTCCTATTTTCAAATTATATCGAATTATAAAAGCTTTATCTATCCCTCATATTCAACTTTTTAGAAAAATTGACAAGGTGAGTGTGTCACCATAATTCATGTTACTTTATCTCCTCAAGAGGGATAGGAAAACAAAAGAGGGGAAATCTGAGAAGCTCATATTGTGAGAAAAGATCTGCAATGGAACAGGCACGACATATTCCTTGGTGCTCTTGTGAAGGGTTGACATGTCATAGTTATAACCTCACATGTCAATTTTTACCATGGAACTATGGTGATATGAAATGATTTGTGGGGGCCTCATGCATGTCAATTGCTACCATGGAAGTGTGGTGACATGTAATGAGCTATGGGGACCTCATGCACTAGGTGGAGAGATTCCAATAGAGAGGCGACACATATCAATATGACTAGGGCCATACGTAAACCTACTCTACTCACTTGGCTTACCATTATAATTAAAATTCTTCTAACCCTGCAAATCTTTCACACTCTCACTACATCTCAATACCACACTCACCCACCTCCTGTCACAATTTTTCCACCCTTTCATTATACTTATATTAATGTACCAAAATTTTAATCTTAATTTTTATTATCTTATTTAATTTCTAAAAATGTTGCATGGTATCTTAGTTCATTATTGGAAGGGACTAAGCTTCCATGTAGCACTTGTTAGGATAATGTAGAAACTTTTAGAATACATTATAAATTTAGAATGTTGTTTTGGGTTTGTTTCAGAAGCACACCGATTTAGTTTGTTGGTGGTTTAAGATCCACAATGATAGGAGTGTGATCTGATCCTCTATTTTGACTATACATGTAATCGAATTCTCTCAATAAATCAAGTTTCGTGAGAACTGTCTCACTTGTGTGTTCCTCCTGTTCTAATTTTAATTTGGTATCAGCGCTTGAGGTCAGCTGAGGTCAATAACATTGTGAGGAACCACATTGCCGCTTGCCAACATTTTCAGAGAGGATGTTGTTGCCATCATAAAGAGCCATAGTGAGAGATGTTTTCTCCCATAGAGGGTTGTTGATTGGTGTGAGTGTCACGTGGAGCTATTGAATGGTGTGAGTGTCGCTAATTGTTGTGGGTGGACAAATGAACATGTCGTCACTACCATTGACTGCTACAAGAGTTTTAATTTAAGTTTTAATTGTCTGCATCCCAGAATTCTGTGTACACCGAGTAATTATTAATATATCTGAGAAAAAACAAAACTTGCCTATTCACTGATATATCTCATCATTTGTGAGGGCCATGGCATTTGAGTTTGAGAAATGCCTATGTGAAAGTGAGATAGATGTAAACTAGATTGATGTGTGCTCCTATGGAGGTCGAGAAAAAAATAGGTAAGGTGTGAATTGCAGAGGAAGAAGAGAAGAATTGTGTGACCTGCCAAAAGACAAGACTGTTGAGGAGGAGATCGTGTGCAACAGAGAAGGATCCTTCCTGGGATGTAAAATAAATCTAGCAACATGTTTTTTTTTACTAATAATTGTTACGCATGAAGATGGAAAATCCTCTAGCTGATTCTTATTTAAATGACTCCACTAAACTTGATGGTGAAAATTATGTAAACTGGAAGTTTAAACTAACGACCATTTTAGAGGCATATGGTCTATGGATGATTGTCAAAGGAGATGAGCCCAAACCCACTGCTTCTACCTCGATTCTAGATTGGGATAGACGAGAAATGAAAGAAAAAGTGTTGATGTGTATGTTCATAAAGGACAACATCATTCCTCATATAAGAGACTGTAAAAATTCCAAAGAGACGTGGGGATGTTCTCAAAGATTTGTACGAAACCTCTAATGAAAACCTGATTTTATTCTTAAAAACTAATCTCATATCTATCAAAATGGAAGCCAATGAAATCATAAGTAATTTTGTATCCCAAATTAAAGATTTAAGTGATAAGTTGGGTGACATTGATGAAAAGGTTTCCAGTAGTGATTTAGTAACTATCGCTTTGAAGGGTTTAGTGAAAGATTATAAATTCTTTATTTCATCACACTCAGATAGAAAAACACCCCCTACTTTTGATGAATTGGTTGGTATCCTTCTTAAATATGAAGAGAGAATGAATAAATGATCTAGACTCAAGTGGCTCAGATTTAGCTTTGATTGCAAGAGGTAAAAGATCATACCGAGGTAAACTGTGGGACAAGAACAAAGGTTGGTTTCAAGAAAAGCAAATGGTAGCATTGATAAATATAAGGAAGTATTAGTTACAAAAGGATATTCCCAAAAGGAGGGAATTGATTACAAAGATACTTTTGCACCAATATCTAAATTGAATACAATTAGAGTATTGATTTCCTTAGCTACAAAACATAATTGGAAAATACATTAGTTAGATGTCAAATCTACTTTTCTGAATGGTGATTTAAAGGAAGAGTCTTATTTGGTTCAGTGTAAAGGGTTTTTCAGGAAGAGACGGGAGAATCTAGTGTCCAGGTCAAGGAAAGCACTATATGGTTTGAAAGAAGCACCGATATCATGGTATGTAAAGATAGATACCTTCCTTTATCAAAATGGGGTTGTGAAAATAAAAAATAATCCTAACCTGTATGTTAAGAAAGATGAAGAAGGAAATGTTTCTTTAATATCTTTATATGTGGATGATGTCATTATTATAGGTACTTCATGCAAGTTAATTGAAGAGATTAAAATTCAGTTGTCTCAAGAATTTGAAATGAAAGATCTTGGAGAATTGCATTACTGTTTAGGAATTGAGGTTTGGAGAGAACCTAGTAAAACATTGATCACTCAAAGTAAATACACAAAATAAATTCTTAGAAAGTTCAACATGATTGAATGTAAAGCTATGTCAACTCCATTAGAATAGAATGCAAAGTTATACAGTGAATATGGAACTAAAGGGGCATATGGTACCTTATATCGCCAGTTGGTGGGAAGTTTGAAGTACCTCCCCACTCCAAGACCAAACATTTCATACTCAGTTATCATCCTTAGTCAGTTCATGGATAATCCTTTTGAGAGCCACTAGGAAGATGCAAAGAAAGTACTCTGATACTTGAAAGGAATAATAAATTTTGGTATTATGTATACGGATGAATTTGATGTTGAACTAACAAGTTTTTCTTATTCAAATTGGGCAGAAAATCATGATGATATAAGATATACCTTAGGCTATGCATTTCATATAGGATCAGGGGTGGTATCATGGAGTAGCAAGAAGCATCATATTGTTCTTTGTCATCAACATAATCTGAGTATAAATTCTTGACCAGTGCTACCTGTGAAGTTTTTTGGTTGCAGATAATTCTTCCAAATGTCGAAGAGGAGCAAAATGGTCCAACATTGATCTGAAAATGATAAAGACTTGTATTCTTAAAAATATTTGCAAGCTTTAATTCATGTGTTCAAATGCAAATGGATCAATTTTGCAAACACAACTTTTATAGAAACTACACATTCAAGATGCATATAAACAACAACAAATAATAGTGAACAAAAAACACATAACACAACAAATGATAAAGGAGTTCACCCCTCTCTTGGGCTACATCTCCTGGTCCAGCTTCCAATAAATATTTTGTATTATTTGCTCAAAGTTCTCAAATATGTGCTTTACAATGCTCAAAATGCTAAATAGATGGCTCCAATGGCTTCAAAACATCCAAAAACCCCTAGTTGGGCTTTTTCGGCACCTTGTTTGAACAAAAATTGAAGAAGATAGGCTTCCTGGAAGTTCCCCTTCAAACTTGTTGTCTTTGGATCGCCAAAATGCACCTCTTGCTCCTCAACCTAGCCCCCACGTGCATTTATGTGTTAAAACACAGCACTGGGATCAACCACACAAACGGTGTGAACTGTAGGACAGTTACGCGCCTAGGCCCCTAACCGCCAAGGTCGTGGGCACATGAAGCACCATATGACCGCGTGCATATATACAAAGGGCCAAAGGTTTAAACGGTCAGAAAGGAGCACACCATGGTTATATGGTATACCCATAAGACTGGGGGCTCATACTAAAAGGGGCTACGTTTAAACATATGGTAAATGTTCGGAGGGTGCGTCGCGTCGATGGTTACATTGCAACGCCCGGACCGCACCCATTTCAAAACCATTCAAACTTAAATAATTTTATTGCAATATATATAATAAGAAACATATGGTGGTGCGCCGGTTGGGTGACCTTTCCCAAAGCATTACACCTGCCTGGAGGTCACGGGGTCGAATCGGGTCAACAACATAAATTTTAAACCAATGTCAGGGTGACACGTGGCGGCCACTGAGTGGGCCACGTGTCAGCATTTCATTCACCATCAATGACATGTGTCATACCCCAACTCGTCCACAATCCTGCCAACCAACACCTGCCACATGTCATACAGACCTACCACGTGTCGTACGACTCTGTCACATGTCATACAGTCTACCACGTCAGCATCCGTATGGACTGTACAGTCAGCACATTTTTTTTGCCTGTTTGTCGTTTTGAACAGAATGTGATATCTCTCTCATCCGACGTCCATTTGAACCCAAAATAGTTGCATTGGTTTTTTGACGATGAGGCCTACGCTCCTGTTCAATTTGAAGCGATTCCGAGCACTTTGAATTTTGAGCAAAATTTGATCCCCTGGATCACACCTCCCCATTGGAAAGCTTTTGGACCTCAAAAAGACTATTTTCAGTCTATCTGAAGATGAGGGTATATTTACCTCACTTTTCCAACCTCAATCCACTTGGCTTTGCTTGGATTTGTGCCTTTAAGACCAACTCGAAGATATTCCACATTTCCTCGTTTTGAAGTTCTCATTCTCCTATCAAGGATTATGTCTTCATGCAGTTCTGTAAGATATTCTAGGGAGAAATCATCTATAGAAGGAATCTGAACATGTTCTCCTTGATCATCAATCAAAGGAGACTCATACAATTTCAAATTCTTAACATTAACAACGGCATACAATTGCATATAAGGAGGCAAACGTAAATGGAAGACATTGTTACCAATCTTGTCAAGAATCTTGAAAGGACCATATCAAATTGGTTTCAGTTTTTTACCTTCTCCTTTAAGCCTCTCCTTACTAATGTAAAGCCAAATTTCATCTCCAAATTGGAAACTGTGATCAACACGATGCTTGTCATGTCTTGTATTGTACTTGGCTTAACTCTTTTCCAACTGCTCTTGTACCATTTGATGTATCGACTGAATTTGTTCAATGAACTTTTCTGCCCTATCAATGTCATATTGAACATCAATAGCAATATCCTTCCCAAAGATAAAATCTAAAGATCATCAATCAAAGGAGACTCATACAATTTCAAATTCAAATTCATGGTCTCTCTTGAGTTAATTTATACGAGTCACATGAATAGCAAGTGAGGAGCAACATGGAATCCAGCCTACAGAGGAAGCAAAGGAGATGGACACAGAACGTGAAGTGCAGCAGGATACCCAAACAAAATTACTTCCAGACCTAAGGAGGCGATGTGGCGGAAGGTGGATGACCAAAGACATATGTCGAGGAGGAGCCATGGTCAGAGGTTGTCCATGTCACTTGGCCAGGCTACCTGCCAAATGTCCGAGGTCTTTAGAACTTTTTCAGTCTCTTTGATAACTTTACTTTAGTTGATGTCCAGTTAGTTTTGAACATGTCACTTGATTTATCACACTTTTTATGTCCGACTTCCATGTTGGCTGGACTGGTTTCCCCTTTGTTGGGGTAGTCCAATAACTACAACTAAATATATTCTCTGTACTCTGTATCTCTTTTGGTCCAGGAAGGCCCTTTATATATAATACTCCTAACTTACAAAAAAAAAAAGGAGTGCCCTTAATTATATCATTTGTTTTTGAGCAGTTTTATGAGATGTTTCATTATTTTTGAGAGTATTGAACATAGTATTGAAGGCATCGAAAAGCATATTTATAGAAATTTCTATCTCTACTTGTGGATGCTAATTTTTGTATGTGAGGATTCAATTATATTGGCACTGTGTTTTATCTCTTCGATGTTAGACATTAAACATTATATGACCAAGGATATTATATATAAGCATATTCCATGTTATTAAATAATATTTTTTTAGTAAAGTACATTCATTTATTGTTCTAATTTTTTTTTCTTTGTTTTAAAGATTTTTTTCTTTCGCCTTCTATGGTTATAGTGGGTTTTGCTAGCATTTTCTAATGATTAGATTTTCTTTTTTCAAATGTTTATTATGTTGGTCAATTGTAAGTAGGTCTTTCTGCTTGAACATGAGAATACTAAACATCTAAATATTTTAAGGCTAAGATTTGAATTGATAACTAAAGTTGAGATGTTTCTTCATCTATTTTCTTTGGTTTATTTTTTTAGAGAAGGTTCTATTGTGGTTAACATATGGAATAAGCTTGACTGCAATAGATTTAGGTTTTGTTGGCCTAGTTTTTAATAATAGTCTAGAACATATAGATTTTATATTATGTGTTAAGAAAATATTAGTGTCCATTTCATCCATATGTCTTCTTATGTAGTGATATTGTATGGAATTTATTCTTAAGTATCAATGAATCAATCATTGACTATCAAATTTTGTCATAGAACTAGGAATCAAGTTCCTTATTACAAATTAGAATTGATGAAAAAGGTATTATAGAGCTTGAATATGGATCATCCACTAAACACTTGTAGGACACATCTATATTTAAATTAACTCACTTTATCTCTATGCACATTTCTATTCTATGAAGATTTATTTAGTTTAACAAAGATATATTACAATTTAACTATACTACATAGTAGGCTTGTTTGTGTATTTGATCTCTAAACTATTATCAACACAATTTTTTCCATTTTACATTTCATCAATTGTTTTGAAAAGCATATTAGCAGAACAAACAATTTGTCAAAAAGTCTAACTAAGATAAAGGTGCATGTATTTATATCCACTCAAAACCCATTTTTGGAATTTAGCCTCTATTAAAAATGATAAGAACATAGGAACAACACTTGATTATGTTGTAGTGATATCAACCTCAAATTGTTTAATTAAGGTTGTGAACAAGACTTTAATTTTTTTTCATTATTTCGTTTTTTAACTAGAGTTTTTGGGAAGGCATATTGATCTTATCTATTACAATAGACTTTTATTTATATATATTAGTGAAATTTTTTATTATATAAGAAGAAACATTGCTAGTGTCATCATATTAATAGAATTTTTGTGCCATTAAAAATTATTATATGTAAAAATATAAATAGATAGAGTAAAACAATGTAATAACATGCATTTTTAAACATAACAAATATAAATAATATGAAACTAAATAGATTTTCTCTTTATTTAATTAAAATGAGTCTTAAAATATATTAAATATAAAAAATAAAAAAAGTCATTATTTATGAAAATAAATATAAAAAATAGAAAAATAAAAAAATCAACACTACACTATATTTTTCTCCTTCTCTTCAAAAGTATAAAATCACATAAATCACAAGCCTTCTAAACAAAAGCTTTGATATGCATATGGCATACAAAAAATTCCAAGGTTTACAAAGGTAGAGATGAGTTGCATCACCAAGGAAATGGTTATAGTTAGAGGAAAAACCTCGTTTCCCTATATACTATAAACAATATGCATGCATCATATTCCCCTTGCCCTTTGAAAGAAATCTTCATCTTACAAAGATGTTTAACCGGTGTTTATCATGAAATCATTTCTGCTAGAATTAGACACATATTACTTTACTTTTATTTTGTATAACAAATATTCATTTTAAATATATAAGGGTTATTTGAATGATTGATATTTGAGTGTTATTTCTCATAGAATTGTATTAATCATAGCGCATATATGTTATTTTACATCATTTATATTGAAAAGATCATTTATATTGAAAAGATTGTAATGTTAGTCCATCTTCTAACTTCAACAACATTCAATATATGTTAATTCAATAAACATAATTAAAAATATAGCAATAATAAAATTTAATGTAAGAAAAATAATAATCATTCATAAATATTTATATAAAAAAAAATTATAATATAAAAATTAGTAAGAATTATCAACCCACAACATTAACATTGAATTATATATATATAATATACCAATGTAAATTTATCTTAACATAACTTTTTTTAAGTAAAAGATTTACATCTTAATTGTTTTCGGAATCACTCTTGATACTTAATAAATCTAAAGTTAAAATGAATTTAATACATACACATAATTTAAAAGAAATGTAAAAATAAACCATTATCATTATAAAAAAAAATGTAATCCAAATTTAATGCCAATAGCATTAAAAGTAAGTATGAAAAAACATGATACAATTCTTAATTCTCAGTTTTGTAATACCATACAAGTGTTTTTAGATATGAAGTTTTGGGTTAAAAACACAATAGTAGTTAGATTCATAAAACAATTTTAAATAGTGGAATGTTGTTGATTTTTAATTTTTTAGTTTTGGGGATAATAATTAACATATAATTGCATTAAGAGGTACTTTGTATAATTTATAATCAAGGAAATGTGTAATTTCTTAAATACTTATTATGAAATTGACACAAGATATTTTTAAAGAATAATAATAATGAATATTTTAATGTCCACCATAAATAAAATATTTCAATATAAACATTATATATAAAAAAAAATTAAAAAAATTAATTTTTATAATTAATTTTCTTTTAAATTTAAAATACTTGAAAAATAAATAAATTTCATATATATAATAAACAGACAATAAATAAATATACTTCATTCATTACATAATACATAATAAGTAGATAATGGAATTAAAATGAATTTTACATAATAGATGATGGAATTAAAATGAATAGATAGTAGAATTAAAATGAATATACATTAATTGTATTATTAGCATTCTCATTAAATAAATTAATTTTAATAATTGTACAGTTTCTAATTTTAATAATAACCTAGTTTATAAAACTTTGTTCAAACATAAGCAAGTATATCTACTAATTTATCAATTGAACTGGAGCAGGACACTGTCGCGCGTCCTTTACTTTACAATACATGAATATCATGGCTATTGGAAAAAACGAAAACTGCAAAAGGAAGCATTATATAATATTGAACTACTGCAAATGTTTTGCGGTCTCTGTTGAATTAATTTATACGAGTCCCAACAAAAAAAACTCACCATACATTGAACTGAAAAGCTGTTCATCTGTCACAATATCTTGTGGCCAACATTCTTCTCCTTTTCCCTGATACTTTCAAGCGTCGGTTTCCAACAATGGCCTCTTGACTTCACCAACTGTTCGTAATCTTTCTGCAATTCAGGAGTATTGCAGAGCCTACTCTTATCATCTACGGAATCTCTGCCCGCTGCACGCCCACCTTCATCGACGTTAAGCCTCCTGTTTTCGATAAGCTTTGTGACAAACTCTGGGGAGACTCTGATCCGCAGGCCTCCGCCGGCATCGCTTTTCTGTATGTCAAAGGGTTGACAGAGAAGAGAAGCACGTTCGATACTGCGAAGCGGGGCTGACAGACAGGCAGTGGAATTATTAGGTGGAGCTTTTGAGGGCGGCGGTGGCGATATTAAGGAAGCCAGAGACAGGAGAGATAAGGAAGAGTGAAAAAAGTGTTGGGGTAGAAGGAAGTACTTGTTGCCCACCTTCAGTTGCTCATTTGGAGAAAGAGCGGGCGTCTTCTGCCCGATGCAGAATGAATCGGAGTGACATACTAAATGTTGAGGGAATTCTCGAATGATTTGGGCGGCGCTGAGGGATTTACGAAGGATTTTAAGGGTACCATCTGAGCAAACCAGCTGGATGGTCTCCTTGTTATTGCCCACCGTCAGGCAGGACGTATGGTTTCCCATATTCTCTTCAGTTTTCTTTCTGTGAACGGCAAAGCATGGAGATACAAAGAAGGAATGCAGAAAGGATTAGGGTTTATATATATAAATTGTAAAAGCAGAGAAGAGAGACGCGAAGGATTAGGGTATAGATAAAAGTATTCCACGTTTCCGAGTCAGCCAGCCGACCATTTTTGGTATTCTATTCAGTAGATCCATCCCATCCACCCTTTTATCAGATGGTGCGAGAGCGGTGGCTTTACGTGACTGGATTCGCCCCTTGCTTTATTCGATGGAGTGGGCATCCATGGAGTTTCAAAGTCTTTCTCGTGGGCATCCAAAACATCAATCCTTCAAATCCGATGGACGAGGGAAGGGATCCTCGCCCTTGCTTTGTCTGAGTATATAATTCCAAGCTCTTTAGGGACGTTTCCCAAGTCTAGTCCCACAGAGTCAGCAACGCGTGCAACGACGACTTTATTCCACCAAGTTGTACTAATATATTATGCTTCTGAAACAGATGGAAAGAGAGTCCAACGCCGGAGAACATTGACACGTGCATAGAAAAAAGCGTCTTTAGGACAAATACGCTGAACAATTATCGTGAAACCAGAGACTGAACACTTCCGAAAACCTCTCTGCAGAAGGAACCCGTGCAATACGAAAACTGCACTTGCCCTAAGAAAACAACAAAAAACACTTTCTTCGACTATTCAACGTATGGGTATATCAGAAGGAATTGTAAAATATTTGTAGTTATTCTTTTGACCCAGATTTTTTTATTCATGAGAACAATTGTAGGTCAGTATTGAATGGAAAAAATAATTTAAATTCGATCGTGATTCGTGATGTAAGCAAGATATGAATTAGGGTTTTGTTTCCATCATTCTTCAACTTGATTGGGAAAGAAAATTAGTATTTTTGGTTTGAAATTGGGTAAGATTCATTTGATTGGAAAAAAAAATTAGTATTTTTGGTTTGAAATTGGGTAAGATTCATTTTAGTTGATGGCATTGCAAATATAGGTTAATATTATACTATTATGTTGTTTATTATGTAATAAAAGTATAGTAGAAATATTATAAAGTGTTGAATCAATTTTTTAATTAAAACAATAATTTTACTAATTTAAAAATTTTCAATTTTGTCAAAAATAATTTAACAAAATATAATAATAAATAAATAAAAGTCTAATTATATATATACACAATGTTTTGTTTTTTTTAATTTTACAAAATAATTTATTGGATCTATTTATATACATCATATCAATTAAGATCTTAAGATTAGGTCTTCAAATGGGTAAGGAAATAAAAATTTGTAGAAAAAAAAACCTATGTATTTTAGAATTATGACATATATAAATTTAAAAATGAATAAAAAATATAAAATAATATATATTTTTTAAATATATGAATATGCATATAGAATTCTATAAGTGTGTAGTTTTATCAATGATGAATATGTAACTCATGTTTAAAAACTTCATTAAAAATGGAGATAATAATAGGGAGTTGAAAATATCAGTATATTTTTGTTTATGACTTCCAAACCATCAAGAGTATATTTTTTCTTGAATCCATAGGAAAGTATGTGCATTATAAAAGTTGGTGTGCATTTTATTTATAAAAGCATGCATATGCTTTGGTTATAAAAATAGATGTTCATTATTAAAGCATGCATGCATTATTTTTACATAAAATAAGGTTGCATGGCAGCATAGTCTTTCTAGGTTGGAATGGGAATAAATGCACTGCTACGCGTATGGACATGTGGGAAGCAAGTTGTAGTATATGTGGTATCCATGCAAAGGATGACTTTGTGATATTTGGCTTGTAGATGAGCCCTCACGTTAATATGCGAACAAGGGAGTTTTTTCATGGGGTGTATATAGTTTAAACATGCAATAGGATATTAAACAAAGGTTGGATCTGATATTTATGAAGCATACACATTAAAAATTCAAATACAATAGAATAGACATAAAAGTAAAGGTTCATGTTTTCTTTGAAATCTATGAAAAACCCAGAATTTGTTCCATATTTCCATTATAGTAAAATACATTAAAGTAAAATTAAATGAAATGGTAAAATTCAAATACAATAGAATAGGCATAAAAGTAAAGGTTCTTGTTTTCTTTGAAATCTATGAAAAATCTAGAATATGTTCCATATTTATGAAGCATACACATTAAAAATTCAAATACAATAGAATACGCATAAAAGTAAAATACATTAAATTAAAATTAAATGAAATGGTTCCAAGATGTTTCAAAGTATTTGAAGATGAGTAGGCATGAAAATGTTGTAGATAACAACACTAAAAATAACTTCGAAGTTTTGATACTACAGGAAAGATAGTACAAAGGTTGGTTCCTGGAGGTTGGATTTGTTCCATATTTCTGAAGCAACAAAGGTTCCTGTTTTCTTTGAAATCTATGGAAAATTTGGAATCTGTTCCATATTTCTGAAGCATACACAATAAAAATTCAAATACAATAGAATAGGCATAAAAGTAAAATACATTAAAGTAAAATTAAATGAAATGGTTCGAAGATCTTTCAAAGTATTTGAAGGTGAGTAGGCATGAAAATGTTGCAGATAACAACACTAAAAATAACTTCAAAGTATGTGTGTATCATATACATTTTTTTTTATAGTACAGGAACAAAGGTTCCTGGACACGAAAAAATTATCATTCCTGGAATCTGTTTCATATTTTTGTTTCATGCAATAGAATATTTTCCATTTTCTTTGAAATTTATCAAAAAATAATAATGTTTATTACATATTTCTGGAATATGTTCCATATTTCTGGAAATTTAAATGTGTTTGTCATATAGACTAGGATTGGGGCTCCCGCGGACCATAAAAAGAAATAGGTACAAGAATTAGGAATGTAGAAAGAAGAAGTGTGCGACGGTAGAGAGGAAGACCTAAAATGAACAGATTGGAAGTTATGAGTGTTTGTTTAGATTTTTCTACTTAAACAGGTATAATAATTGGACTAATAAAGAAAACAACTATAGACTTACTATGAAGCCGATGCATTCTTTTTGTTGTCGTCGACGGTCACTGCAATCGTGTCAACCGGTTTTTGCCCTTCCTCGATGAGGTTGTCCATTCTCTGTTGGAACCATTCTTCAATGTAGCCACTCATGGGGGCCACATTGATTTCATCATGGATTTCTATGTCGAAAAGGTTGTTTTCTAATTTCCTTAGATCCATTGAAATACCATGCAAACATTATTCAATTTCTTCATTGTGTGTCAAGTAGTCCAGTACCTAGCTCTCGAGCTCATCTACACAATATTCAAGGATGTTGTAAAAAATTTCGAAAGACAATCCCTTTAAAATATCAAGTTGCTCATCGAAGGCTTCTTTGGTCATTGATAAGAATTTGAGAATTAAGTTCGGGTCTTGAACCTCGTTGGTACTTTTGGCTAAGTCTATTTGGATCAAATTTGTGAATAATTGTTCCTTTTCTGATATGTCTTGTTTACATGATTCGACAATGAGCTCCAGGTTTTTAACTTTCTTTTCCCAGCATGCTTTTAAATTTTTGGTCCGCTTTGGGGAGGGGAGATTATCTTGTCTTCTTTTCAAATCCGAGGTGTTGATGGCATGGTTGGAAATAGGGGTCAACACCTGGTCACATAAACTTTGATCATTTTTTAAATTCTCCTGCAAATGTTCGTGCAAATCATTTGCCCTCTTTTAGAAGGAAGCTATATTTTGTGATGTTTCCCATGCTTTAGTAACTAGATGCATTATTTTCTTGATGTTATTCTCTACAAGTGTTGTAGATGATGCAAGGAGGGTGGAGGATAATTTTATCTTGGTTGCAGTTGTAGCAGGCACATTTTTTGCGAAAGGACTGGCAAACTCTGGGGTAGCAATGAAAGCCTCCTCAAATTCCTTGACACGGTCTTTTAGTATGGCATTCTCTGCTTCAATTCCTCCAATGGAATCATCAAGAGCATCACCGGTTACGCGATGAAATAGGGATATTTGGGACGGCCGCATTTTCCTAAAGTTAATCTCTGTGCGAGATTTGTGTTTCCTATTTTTTAGATCTCTCTTTTCAATGACCATATTTTTAGATTGGCTGTCAAAAACAACGCTCTGGAATACAAAGGATTCATCTTCATAAAAAATGTCAGTCTCATCTATTTCCATTGCGGACAGACCAACTTTGTGCATGTGCTCAGTTCCACTTTCAAGTTGCATCTGTTCACTTTCAATTTCTGGTTCGTCCGCCTGACCTGCATTGTTTTTTCTCTTCTTCATCAGTGGAACTTTGTGAGAACTATCAATTTTTATGCGAGGAGGGTTCTTATATCCTCCTTCATTTGAATATTTATGTGTTACTTTCGTACTGGGGTAGGCCTTTGAAGCAATGCTCTGTGATGCCATGCTCTTGGGAGTGTTGGCGGGGGACTGGGCACTCTTCTCACCAGATACTTTTCCCTGTTGTCTGTACAATTCAGTGGCGCTTTGCAATGTCTCTACGTCACAATATCTAGAAGAAAGATTGTTGTCATCACTGTCCCTGTCTTCAGTCAAGCGTATATGGATAAAATAGTTGATAAAGCCAACTGCTAGTAAATGTTCTCGAAAAATCCCATTAGGGTCGAACCCTTTTAGCCTTTCAACATATGTTAGGTTCAAGTTCTTGAAATGGCATGCGAATTCATAAATCTTGTTGACATTTCTTCACACAGTGTTCCCAAATATCCAGGGCAGAGGAATGAACTATTTTTTTTCTTGTCATGGAAAAAATGCAACCAGTGGTTGTATTGCCTTGTTATTTCTGCAACAAACATCTTGTCTATGATGTGGCATGGAAGGAGAGCAGGATTTTCCTTGGAGCCAAAGACCATCAGTACACTATGATTTTGCTTTTGTTCAAGTGTGCCCTTCCTGTTCAAAAACTTGTTTGCCTGGCCAAACATCCACGAAGCATCCTTCCCTAACAATAAATCTTTGAAAACTAAGACAAAGTCATTAAAAACTTCCTAAGAACAATGGGAGGCCTTGTCCCTCCACAGGGCCTGGTACCAGAATGTTACTGGGTCGAATCCACAGTTTATTTTCTTGGAAAGATACAGTTTTGGAAATGAACAACAACGCACTATTGCGAAAATCAAGTAGGATGACATATAAAATTTATTCGATTCTTTGAATCATGACAACTAGGAACAGTTTTCAATGGAAATTAGCTTCCCCCAATCGAAAATGAATTGTTCCTTGACTGTGAAGTACAAAATATAAATAATTATACGGGAAATGCTTGTCGTGGATGCCTGTCACATTATTCTTGTAAACAACCAAGCAATTTCGCAGAATGGATTTCTAAAGGAACTTACCTGCAACTTTGTGATATCTTAAGGAACTGATGTTGGGTCTTCGAGGAACTCGGCTAAGATTTCCAACCCATTTTCATGTTTTTCTAGGAACTGCTTGCATTCTTGTCCTCTAAAGGTCAATGTTGGCTCGGGAAATTTTAACATCTTGCGGAAGACCTGAGGTGACAAAGAAACAAGAGAATGGTCACACAGTGGAATAATTCTTTGGCTTGGAATATGTTTTTCAATGCACCAAGAGACCACCTCCTTACAGTCAAAAACCTCAGGGAAGCAGCCTACACGAGTGATTCGAGAGGTCCAAATCACTTCATTATGGGCAAAACATGATGAATAGTAAAAGTATGCCCTGGACCACTGGAAGTTCTGGTTCTGATGTCCGAAGATATTTACTATATCTCCACAAAATTGTTGTTGACCTGCTACCATAAGTTTACAAGAACGTTTGTTTTCTCCAGACGATGAATGAAATGAAAAGTTGGAAGGGATAATATAACGCTGCGCAAATCTTGGTCCAAATACGTGTGAATGGAATCTCTCCTCGAGACTTTCACTCATTAATGACAATTTTGATGATTGTTGCATGATGCGTTGTTAACATTAAAGACTAGTAATTGCATACATAGAAGTGAAAACATGGCGGATACGAAAATGAATGATTAATCATTGTATATTTCTTTAACGATTCAACGTGAAGACCTTTGTTTTAGATGAACAATCGGAAGGGACAATATAACTCTCCATAGATCTTGGTTTAATGCATATTAATGGGAGATATCCTCGAACGTTTCACTAATTAATGACAATGTTAACGGTTCCTGCATGGTGAGATGTTAGCATGAAAGGTTTATAATTTCATATTAATAAATAAGTACGGAGGTCACGGGGATGGGAAAGAGTAGTTAAGGAGTGCCTAATTATGGAAATTGGTCGGGCGAGCTTCAAAATAGGGTTACAAGGTACAACTGTTCGAGGTGAGGTCGCGAGGGTCAAATTGGATGTCTCAAAACTTTTTGAATGCAATATGCGTAATACTGAAGAGGGTACGATTTGTATATCGTGGAAACCCAGGTAATGTTTGCAGGACACGGAACAATGGAGGTGCAAATGTGAGGTCACCTATCCAAGAATCTGCAATAAAAAAAAGTGTCTTAAGTATGGAATTCGAGGAGTTTGTGGTGGAATTCTAGATCACAAAAGTTTTGAGTGCATGATGTATATCATGGAACAAGAAGCAACCGAGTTCAAAAGTGCCAACCCAACAACCGCGGCCATAAAATTGGCTAAGTATGGAAAGGAACAACAGTCAGTCGGATTCATCATGTGAGGATATATATGGATATGAAGATATGTCAGCACACCAATGTTGGAACCTGCGATAATAGAAAGGAGACTAAGGGAAAAAGGGCTAAGGAGTCTGTGGTGGAATTGTACATCATGGAAATTATGAGTGCAAGATGTATATCACGGGAACAAGAAGCAACAGAGTTCGAAAGAGCCAACCCAAAACAGTGACCAAGAATTGGAGATTCCATGAACCCATCAACATGAGGGTCCAAAATAGGGTGACAAGGTCTCCCCAGAAGAGGTGAGGCCCCGACAGTCCAATTGTATTGCTCAGAACATTTGAATGCATAATCTGTAACATGGAAGAGGGGAAGATATCGGAATCCGGTAGTCAATTTGTATATTGCGGAGGGTCAGATGCCAACTGTTTCATACAAGTGTGTTCAGTTGTCAGTAGTAAGAGAATAACTAATGTATATTAGGAAGGACGGGAAGTTAGTCGGGATGGAAGGAAACAAAAAATACTTTGAAACATCTATGAACCATGGTAGATCGAAGCTTGCGATTTCAAGGATTTCGTTGTAGAATTGTATATCACATAAGTTTTGAGTGCAAGATGTATATCATGGAACAAGAAGAAACAGAGTTTGAAAGCGCCAACCTAGCAACCGCGGCCATAAAATTGGCTAAGTATGGAAAGGAATAGTAGTCGATCGGATTTGTCATGTGAGGATATAGATGGAGATGAAGATATGTTAGCCCGCCAATGCTAGAACTGGCGTTCATAGAAAGGCCACTAAGTATATAACCAGAAAGCGATAATACACGAGAAGAAGAAAAGAGAAAAAGGACTAAGGAGTACACGGTGGAATTGTAGATCACAAAATTTTTGAGTGCAAGATGTATATGACGAAACAAGAAGCAACAGAGTTTGAAAGCGTCAACCCGACAACTATGGGAATAAAATTGGCTAAGTATGGAAAGGAACAACGGTTGGTCGTATTCGTCATGTGAGGATATAGATGGAGATGAAGATATGTCAGCCCACAGCTGACAAACGCAGCTATAAAATTGGCTAAGTATGGAAAGGAACAATGGTCGGCCAGATTCGTCATGCGAGGATATAGTTGGAGATGAAGATATGTTAGCCCGCCAATGGTGGAACCCGTGATCATAGAAAGGCCACTAAGTATATAACTAGAGCAATAATACACGGGAAGAAGAAAAGGGAAAAATGGCTAAGGAGTCTAGGGTGGAATTGTAGATCATGAAAATGTTGAGTGCAGGATGTATATGCCGAAACAAGAAGCAACAGAGTTTGAAAGTGCCAACCCGACAACTGCGGGCATAAAATTGTCTAAGTATGGAAAGGAATAGCGGTTGGTCAGATTCATCATGTGAAGATATAGATGGAGATGAAAATATGATCCAGGTGGATATTGGTGGCCACCCACCTTCTCCAACTGGCCCAAAACATGTTTATGACAATTTTGGTAACTTACTATTTTTAGCAGTTTTTAACTTCCGGGGCCATTTTGAGGGCCTAAATGAAGGTTTTTCAAGATAGAGGTTCTCAATGATAGCCAAAGGCATGATTTATCCCCCAAAATGAATCTCCTCGATAATACCTTTCCAACGAGCTATCACACGCCTAAAAGGGAGATCGTATGCAAAAGTTACGACCCCGGGAAGTTGATGCACCAACTTACCCAAACGGGGCCCACATGACTTTTGGCGCTTCATCTCCTAGGGTTAGGTTTTTGGATG
>SNQJ01S0008614.1:12156-51491 GCA_010110895.2 Picea sitchensis | reverse complement strand
GGTCTTCAAATGAGTAAGGAAATAAAAATTTGTAGAAAAAAAAACCTATGTATTTTAGAATCATGACATATATAAATTTAAAAATGAATAAAAAATATAAAACAATATATATATTTTAAATATATGAATATGCACATAAAATTTTATATAGAAAAAAAAACCTATATATTTTAGAATTATGACATATATAAATTTAAAAATGAATAAAAAATATAAAACAATATATATTTTTTAAATATATGAATATGCACATAAAATTCTATAAGTGTGTAGTTTTATCAATGATGAATATGTAGACCATGTTTAAAAATTTCATAAAAAAAGGAGATAATAATAGGGAGTTGAAAAAATCAGTATATTTTTGTTTTTGACTTCCAAACCATCAAGAGACAATCACGCCTATTTTTCTTGAATCCATAGGAAAGTATGTGCATTATAAAAGTTGGTGTGCATTTTATTTATAAAAGCATGCATATGCTTTGGTTATAAAAATAGATGTTCATTATTAAAGCATGCATGCATTATTTTTACATAAAACAAGGTTGCATGGCACCGTAGTCTTTCTAGGTTGGAATGGGAATAAATGCACTGCTACGGGTATGGACATTTGTGATATTTGACTTGTAGATGACCCCTCAGGTTAATATGTGAACAAGCGAGTTTTTTCATGGGGTGTTTCCTAGGGTGTATATAGTTTAAAAATGCAATAGGATATTAAACAAAGGTTGGATCTGATATTTCTGAAGCATACACATTAAAAATTCAAATACAATAGAATAGGCATAAAAGTAAAGGTTCATGTTTTCTTTGAAATCTATGAAAAACCTAGAATCTATTCCATATTTCCATTATAGTAAAATACATTAAAGTAAAATTAAAGGAAATGGCAAAATTCAAATACAATAGAATAGGAATAAAAGCAAAGGTTCTTGTTTTCTTTGAAATCTACAAAAAATATGGAATCTGTTCCATATTTCTGAAGCATACACATTAAAAATTCAAATACAATAGAATACGCATAAAAGTAAAATACATTAAATTAAAATTAAATGAAATGGTTCCAAGATGTTTCAAAGTATTTGAAGATGAGTAGGCATGAAAATGTTGTAGATAACAACACTAAAAATAACTTCGAAGTTTTGATACTACAGGAAAGATAGTACAAAGGTTGGTTCCTGGAGGTTCGATCTGTTCGATATTTCTGAAGCAACAAAGGTTCCTGTTTTCTTTGAAATCTATGAAAAATATGGAATCTGTTCCATATTTCTGAAGCATACACAATAAAAATTCAAATACAACAAAATAGACATAAAAGTAAAATACATTAAAGTAAAATTAAATGAAATGGTTCGAAGATCTTTCAAAGTATTTGAAGGTGAGTAGGCATGAAAATGTTGTAGATAACAACACTAAAAATAACTTCAAAGTATGTGTGTATCATATAATTTTTTTTTTATAGTACAGGAAAGATAGTACAGAGGTTCCTGGACACAAAAAATTTATCATTCATGGAATCTGTTTCATATTTTTGTTTCACGCAATAGAATATTTTCCATTTTCTTTGAAATTTATCAAAAATTAATAATGTTTATTACATATTTCTGGAATATGTTACATATTTCTAGAAATTTAAATGTGTTTGTCATATAGACTGGAATTGGGGCTCCCGCGGACCATAAAAAGAAATAGGTACAAGAATTAGGAATGTAGAAAGAAGAAGTGTGCAACGGTAGAGAGGATGACCTAAAATGAAGAGATTGGAAGATATGAGTGTTTGGTTAGATTTTTCTGCTTAAACATGTATAATAACTGGACTGATAAAGAAAACAACTATAGACTTACTATGAAGCCGATGCATTTTTTTCGTTGTCGTCGATGGTCACTACAATCGTGTCAACCGGTTGTTGCCCTTCCTCGATGAGGTTGTCCATTCTCCGTTGGAACCATTCTTCAATGTAGCTTCTCATGGGGGCCACATTGATTTCATCATGGATTTCTATGTCGAAAAGGTTGTTTTCTAATTTCCTTAGATCCATTGAAATACCATGCAGACATTGTTCAATTTCTTCATTGTGTGTCGAATAGTCCAGTACCCATCTCTCGAGCTCATCTACTCAATATTCAAGGATGTTGTAAAAAATTTCGAAAGACAACCCCTTTAAAATATCAAGTTGCTCATCGAAGGCTTCTTTGGTCATTGATAAGAATTTGAGAATTAAGTTCGGGTCTTGAACCTCGTTGGTACTTTCGGGTAAGTCTATCTGGATCAGATTTGTGAATAATTGTTCCTTTTCTGATATGGCTTGTTTACATGATTCGACAATGAGCTCCAGGTTTTTAACTTTCTTTTCCCAGCATGGTTTTAAATTTTTGGTCCGCTTTGGGGAGGGGAGATTATCTTGTCTTCTTTTCAAATCCGAGGTGTTGATGGCATGGTTGGAAATAGGGGTCAACACTTGGTCACAGAAACATTGATCAGTTTTTAAATTCTCCTGCAAATGTTCGTGCAAATCATTTGCCCTCTTTTAGAAGGAAGCTATATTTTGTGATGTTTCCCATGCTTTAGTAACTAGATGCATTATTTTCTTGATGTTATTCTCTACAAGGGCTCTAGATGATGCAAGGAGGGAAGAGGATACTTTTATGTTGGCTGCAGTTGTAGAAGACACATTTTTTGTGAAAGAACTGGCAAACTCTGGGGTAGCAATGAAATCCTCCTCAAATTCATTGACGCGGTCTTTTAATATGGCATTCTCTTCTTCAATTCCTCCAATGGAATCATCAAGAGCATCACCGGTTACATGGTGAAATAGGGAGATTTGGGATGCCTGCATTTTCCTAAAGTTAATCTCTGTGCGAGATTTTCCTTTCCTATTTTTTAGATCTCTCTTTTCAATGACCATATTTTTAGATTGGTTGTCAAAAACAATGCTTTGGAATACAAAGGATTTATCTTCATCAAAAATGTCGGTCTCATCTATTTCCATTGCGGACGGACCAGCTTTGTGCATGTGCTCAGTTCCACTTTCAAGTTGCATCTGTTCACTTTCAATTTCGGGTTCGTCCGCCTGACCTGCATTGTTTTTTCTCTTCTTCATCAGTGGAACTTTATGAGAACTATCAATTTTTATGCGAGGAGGGTTCTTATATCCTCCTTCGTTTGAAGATTTTTGGGTTACTTTCGTACTGGGGTGGGACTTTGAAGCGATGCTCCGTGATGTCATGCTCTTGGGAGTGCTGGCAGGGGACTGGGCATTCTTCTCACCGGATACTTTTCACTATTGTCTTTACAATTCAGTGGCGCTTTGCAATGTCTCTACGTCACAATATCTATAAGAAAGATTGTTTTCATCACTGTCCATGTCTTCAGTCAAGCGTCTATGAATAAAAGAGTTGATAAAGCCAACTGCTAGTAAATGTTCTCGAAAAATCCCATTAGGGTTGAACCCTTTTATCCTTTCAACATATGTTAGGTTCAAGTTCTTGAAATGGCATGCGAATTCATAAATCTTGTTGACATTTCTTCACACGAAGTCCCCGAATTTCCAGGGCAGAGGAATGAACTATTTTTTTTCTTGTCATGGAAAAAATGCAACCAGTGGTTGTATTGCCTTGATATTTCTGCAACAAACATCTTGTTTGTGATGTGGCATGGAAGGAAAGAAGGATTTTCCTTGGAGCCAAAGACCATCAGTACACTGTGATTTTCCTTTTGTTCAAGTGTGACCTTCCTGTTCAAAAACTTGTTTGCCTGGCCAGACATCCATGAAGCATCCTTCCCTAACAATAAATCTTTGAAAACTAAGACAAAGTCATTAAAAACTTCATAAAAACAATGGGAGGCCTTGTGCCTCCACAAGGCCTGGTACCAGAATGTTACTGGGTCGAATCCACAGTTTGTTTTCTTGGAAAGATACAGTTTTGGAAATGAACAACAACACACTATTGAGAAAATCAAGTAGGATGACATATAAAATTTATTCGATTCTTTGAATCATGACAATTAGGAACAGTTTTCAATGGAAATTAGCTTCCCCCAATCAAAAATGAATTGTTCCTTGATTGTGAAGTACAAAATATAAATAATTATACACGAAATGCTTGTCGTGAATGCCTGTCACATTATTCTTGTAAACAACCAAGCAATTTCCCAGAATGGATTTCTAAAGGAACTTACCTGTAACTTTGTGATATCTTAAGGAACTGATGTCGGGTCTTTGAGGAACTCCGCTAAGATGTCCAACCCATTATCATGTTTTTCTAGGAACTGCTTGCATTTTTTTCCTCTAAAGGTCAATGTTGGCTCAGGCAATTTTAACATCTTGCGGAAGACCTGAGGTGACATAGAAATAAGAGAATGGTCGTGCAGTGGAATAATTCTTTGGCTTGGAATATATTTTTCAGCGCACCAAGAGACCACCTCCTTACAGTCAAAAACCTCAGGGAAGCAGCCTACACGAGCGATTCGAGAGGTCCAAATCACTTCATTATGGGTAGAACATGATGAATACTAAAAGTATGCCCTGGACCACAGGAAGTTCTGGTTCTGATGTCCAAAGATATTTATTATATCTCCACAAAATTGTTGTCAACCTGCTACCATAAGTTTACAAGAACGTTTGTTTGCTCCAGACGATGAATGAAATGAAAAGTTGGAAGGGATAATATAACACTGCACAAATCTTGGTCCAAATACGTGTGAATGGAATCTCTCCTCGAGACTTTCACTCATTAATGACAATTTTGACGGTTGTTGCATGATGCGTTGTTAACATTAAAGACTAGTAATTGCATACATAGAAGTGCGAACATGGCAGATACAACAATGAACAATTAATCATTGTATATTTCTTGAATGGGTCAACGCGATGACCTATGTTTGAGATGAACAATAGAAAGGGACAATATAACTCTCCATAGATCTTGGTTTAATGCATATTAATGGGAGATATCCTCGAGCGTTTCACTCATTAATGGCAATGTTAATGGTTCCTACATGGTGAGCTGTTAGCATGGAAGGTTTCTAATTTCATATTAATAAATAAGTACGGAGGTCACGGGGATGGGAAAGAGTAGTTAAGGAGTGCCTAATTATGGAAATCAGTCGGGCGAGCTTCAAAATAGGGTTACAAGGTACAACTGTTCGAGGTGAGGTCGCGAGGGTCAAATTGGATGTCTCAAAACTTTTTGAATGTAATATGCATAACAACAAAGAGGGTACGATTTCTATATCATGGAAACCCGGGCAATGTTTGCAGGACACAGAACAATGGAGGTGCAAACGTGAGGTCGCCTATCCAAGAACCCATAATAAAAAAAAATGGCTTAAGTATGGAATTCGAGGAGTTTGCAGTGGAATTGTAGATCACAAAAGTTTTGAGTGCATGATGTATATCACAGAACAAGAAGAAACTGAGTTCAAAAGCGCTAACCCAACAACCGTGGCCATAAAATTGGATAAGTATGGAAAGGAACAACAGTCGGTCGGATTCGTCATGTGAGGATATATATGGATATGAAGATATGTCAGCACGCCAATGTTGGAACCTGCGATAATAGAAAGGAGACTAAGGGAAAAAGGGCTAAGGAGTCTGTGGTGGAATTGTAGATCATGGAAATTATGAGTGCAAGATGTATATCACGGGAACACGAAGCAACAAAGTTCGAAAGAGCCAACCCAAAACAGTGACCAAGAATTGGAGATTTCGTGAACCCATCAACACGAGGATCCAAAATAGGGTGACAAGGTCTCCCCAGAAGAGGTGAGGCCCTGACGGTCCAATTGTATCGCTTAGAACATTTGAATGCATAATCCGTAACATGGAGGAGAGGAAGATATCGGAATCCGGTAGTCAATTTGTATATTGTGGAGGGTCGGATGCCAGTTGTTTCGTACAAGTGTGTTCAGTTGTCACTAGTAAGAGAATAACTAATGTATATTAGGAAGGACGGGAAGTTAGTCGGGATGGAAGGAAACAACAGATATTTTGAAACATCTATGAACCGTGGTAGACCGAAGCTTGTGAGTTCAAGGATTTCGTTGTAGAATTGTAGATCACATAAGTTTTGAGTGCAAGATGTATATCACAAAACAAGAAGCAACAGAGTTTGAAAGCACCAACCCAACAACCGCGGCCATAAAATTGACTAAGTATGGAAAGGAACAACAGTTGATCGGATTTGTCATGCGAGGATATAGATGGAGATGACGATATGTTAGCCCGCTAATGCTGGAACCCGCGATCATAGAAAGGCCACTAAGTATATAACCAGAAAGAGATAATACACAAGAAGAAGAAAAGGGAAAAATGACTAAGGAGTATGTGGTGGAATTGTAGATCACAAAATTTTTGAGTGCAAGATGTATATGACGAAACAAGAAGCAGCAGAGTTTGAAAGAATCAACCCAACAACCGTGGGCATAAAATTGGTTAAGTATGGAAAGGAACAACGGTTGGTTGTATTCGTCTTGTGAGGATATAGATGGAGATGAAGATATGTCAGCCCACAACTGACAACCGTAGCTATAAAATTGGCTAAGTATGGAAAGGAACAATGGTCGGTCGGATTCCTCATGCGAGGATATAGTTGGAGATGAAGATATGTCAGCCTGCCAACGCTGGAACCCGCGATCATAGAAAGGCCACTAAGTATATAACCAGAGAAATAATACACGGGAAGAAGAAAAGGGGAAAATGGCTAAGGAGACTAGGGTGGAATTGTAGATCATGAAAATGTTGAGTGCAAGATGTATATGCCGGAACAAGAAGCAGCAGAGCTCAAAAGTGCCAACCCGGCAACTGCGGGCATAAAATTGGCTAAGTATGGAAAGGAATAGCGGTTGGTCGGATTCGTCATGTGAGGATATAGATGGAGATGAAAATATGTCATCCCACCAACACTGGAACAAGCAATCATAGAAAAGAAACTAAGTATATAATTAGAAAGCGATAATACACAGGAATAAGACAAGGGAAAAAGGGCTAAGTATCTCAAAGAAGAACATCTACTATTCGTTTATTAATGCCAATCCTTTCGAACCCATAGTGAGTTCTCACTAGTAAAAGCATAAAATACAAATCACGAAATTTCTTTGGGTGCAAGATATATATGACGGAACATGGGACATAAGTGTTGGATACCGCAAACCCGGGACCCGGTGATCAGATAATTGACTAAGTATTGAAAGGTACCACGGTCGGTCAGGCTCATGGTCTGAAGATATAGATAAAGAGTTGCCAATTTGTGAATCCGGGAGGTTGTGATCGTGTAGATGCGGCTAAATATAGAACCACAAAGGGATAATAAAGGGGGAGAAAAGAGGAAACATTAAGAGAAAGTGTTTATATTTATTCCAATAGTATTCAACCATAAACTTGTCTAAGTATGGAAAGCAAAAATAGTCGGTCGGATTTGTAATGCGAGGATATAGATGGAGATGAAGATATGACATCCTGCCAATGCTGAAACCTGTGATCATAGAAAGGCCACTAAGTATATAACTAGAGTGATAATACACGAGAAGAAGAAAAGGGAAAAAGGGCTAAGGATTATGCGATGGAATTGTAGATCACGAGAATTTTGAGTGCAAGATGTATATGATGGAACAAGAAGCAACAGAGTTCGAAAGTGCCAACCCTAAAACCACTGCCATAAAATTGGCTAAGTATGGAAAGGAACAACGGTCGGTCAGATTCGTCATGTGAGGATATAGATGGAGATGAAGATATTTTATCCCATCAACACTGGAACCCACGATCATAGAAAGGCTACTAATTATATAATTAGAAAGCGATAATACATGGGAAGAAGACAAGGGAAAAAGGGCTAAGTATATCATAGAAGAACATCTATTGTTCATTTATTAATGCCAATCCTTTCGAACCCCTGGTGAGTTATCACTAGTAAAAGCATAAATTGCAGATCACGAAAGTTCTTTGGGTTCAAGGTGTATATGACAGAACAAGGGACATAAGTGTTGGATACCGCAAACCTGGGACCCGTTGATCAGATAATTGACTGAGTATTGAAAGGGACCGTGGTTAGTCGGGCTCATGGTGTGAAGATATAGATAAGGAGTTGTCAATTTGTGAATCTAGGAGGTCATAATCATATAGATGTGACTAAATATAGAACCACAAAGGGATAACAGAGAGGGATAAAAGAGGAAAAATTAAGAGAAAGTGTTTATATTTATTCCAATAGTATCCAGCCATAAAATTGGCTAAGTATGGAAAGGAACAACGGTCGGTCGGATTTGTCATGCTAGGATATAGATGGAGATGAAGATATGTCAGCTCACCAATGCTGGAACCCACGATCATAGAAAGGCCACTAAGTATATAACCAAATCAATAATACATGGGAAGAAGAAAAGGGAAAAAGGGCTAAGGAGTCCGCGATGGAATTGTAGATCACGGGAATGTTAAGTGCAATATGTATATGATGGAACAAGAATAAACCGAGTTCGAAAGTGCCAACCCGACAACCGTCAGCACAAAAGTGTCTAAGTATGGAAAGGAACAACGATCAGTCGGATTCGTCATGCAAGGATATAGATGGATATGAAGATATGTCAGCCCTCCAACGTTGGAATCCGTGATCATAGAAAGGTGACTAAGTATATAATTAGAAAGAGATAATTCACGGGAAGAAGACAAGGGAAAAAGGGCTAAGTATCTCACATAAGAACATCTTTGCTCGTTTATTAATGCCAATCCTTTCGAACCGCTGGTGAGTTCTCACTAGTAAAAGAATAAATTACAGATCATGGCATATCTTTGGGTGGAAGATGTATATGGCGGAACAAGGGAAATAAGTGTTGGATGTCGCAAACCTAGGACCTGGTGATCAGATAATTGACTAAGTATTGAAAGGGACCACGGTTGGTCGGGCTCATGGTGTGAAGATATAGATAAAGAGTTGCCAATTTGTGAATCCAGGAGGCTGTGCTCATATAGATGTGACTAAATATAGAACCACAAAGGGATAATAGAGGGGGAGAAAAGAGGAAAAATTAAGAGAAAGTGTTTATATGTATTCCAATAGTATTCATATTAATATATTAATATATTATTTTTGTTCCAAATGCAGATCATCTTCCAATTTGCAAGATCCTATTCGGTTCACAAATTTCATTGAAATCCATAAGAAACATCTACTCTTCATTTATTAATATAATCCTTTCGAATCTCGTGTGAGTTCTCACTAGTAAAAGCATAATTTGCACATCATGAAAGTTCTTTGGGTGCAAGATGTATATGAAGGAATAGGGGACCGAGTGCCAATTCTTTCATACTAGTGTGCTAAATTGTCACTAATAAGAGCATAGTTAATGTATATTAGGAAGGACATGAAGTTGGTGGGGATGGAAGGAAGCGATAGATACTTTGAGCGAAGTCAATGTATACGAGGAGCCCAGGGTGGAATTGTAGATCACAAAAGTTTTGAGTGCAAGATGTATATCATGGAAAAATAAGTAGCCGAGTTCGTAATCGCCAACCCGACAAACGTGGCCATAAAATTCGCTATGAAAAGGAACAACGGTCGGTCAGATTTTTCATGTGAGGATATAGATGGAGATGAAGATATGTCAACCCGCCAACCCTGGAACCAAATATCATAGAAATGCGACTAAGTATATAACCAAAAAAGGCAAGTTCGTATGCGCCAACCCGGCAACCGCGACCATAAAATTGACTAAGTATGGAAAGGAATAGCGGTCGGTCGGATTCATCGTGTGAGGATATAGATGGATATGAAGATATGTCAACCCAACAACCCTGCAACCCGCGATCATAGAAAGGAGACTAATTATATAAATAAAAAGCGATAATGGACGGGAAGAAGAAAAGGGGAAACGGGCCAAGTATCTCACAACAGAAAATCCATTTTCCGCTTATTAATGCCAATGTTTTCGAACCCCTGTTGGTTTCTCACCAGTAAAATCATAAATTGTAGATCAAAGAAGTTATTTGGCTGCAAGATGTATATGATAGAACATGGGACATAGGTGTTAGATACCACGAACCCGAGACCTGGTGGCTAGATAATTGGTTAAGTATTGGCCAAGAGAAATTTTTGATATTTATTTCAATAGTATTCATATTAATATATATTAATAGATTATTTTTGTTTCAAATGAAAATCATCTACCAATTTGCAGGATGTTGTTTGGTTCACAAATTTCGCTGAAACCATGGAAGTTTTGAGTGCAAGATGTATATAACGCAACAAGAAGAAGTAGAGTTCGAAAGTGCCAACCCAACAACTGCGGCCATAAAATTGGGTAAGTATGGAAAGGAACAACGGTCGGTCGAGTTCGTCATGTGAGGATATAGATGGAGATGAAGATATGTCATCCTATCAATGTTAGAACCCGCGATCATAGAAAGGAGAATAATTATATAACCAGAAAGAAAATATAGATGGGAAGAAGAAAAGGAGAAAAGGGTTAAGTATCTGATAGAAGAAAATCTATTGTTCCTTTATTAATGCCAATCTTTTCGAACCCCTGGTGAGTTCTCACTAGTTAAAGCATAAATTGTAGATCATGAAATTTCTTTGGCTGCAAGATGTATATGATGGAACATGGGACATAGGTGTTGGATACCACAAACCCAGGACCCGGTGGCCGGATAATTGGCTAAGTTTTGGCCAAGAGAAACTTTTTATATTTATTCCAATAGTACTCATATTAGTATATATGCACAAATATTATCAAATATAACAAGTTGCAATAGATGCAAGATATTGAACAAGAACATGGCGTCAACACTTGAGTTGCCTTGTTGTAATAGTCATTAATTCATTCTATTTATGTAAGTATAGGACCGACGCTACATAAGTATGGCCTATGACAAATTATTGTTCTGTGTAAAATGTAAGGAATGGGCAGAGTAGCCTTTATTTAAATTGAAGTATTGGGCAGCAGAAAGAAAACCTTGACGTCCATGGTTTAACGACACACAAAAAAAAAGGTACAACATAAAATGAAAAGAAATACCAGATACTTGAAAAAACCATAAAAAAAAATAAAACTACATATATTCTATATTCAAATAAGATGGGTTACGAAATACAACTGAGATTATTTGCCACAATGACTATGATTTGGCATACCGCGGACCAATAAAAAATATGTACAATAATAAATATTGTTGATGGTCTTCTTGACGATCAAATGCTTGATTCATAAAAAACAACGAGTTTAATATCAATTTAGATTCATGGACTTAATTGGTGATTCCAACTAGATCTATCCCAATTTTTTGAATAGCTTGTCTCTTCTAGGTATGGGTTGCTTGCATTGGCCGGTTATTCAACATTGGGGTTTAAGGTGACTTCCTTGTAATTTTCCTTACCATTGACATCAGATACAACTTAGAAATGCGATTCAGGCCTAATTCAAAGTTGAGGGAGTCGTTATATGTGACGTCAGTTATGGGGGAAACAAATCTTGTTAGGCAAGAAACGCCGAGACAAGGAAAAAATTCAAGTATGTTTTGACTGTTATTCTCCCTGTATTCAATCATTTGTTTGGTTGAAAATCCTTCCTGAATATTTGTATGTTGAACCTCTTTGTTTTATTACAGTAAATTGGAAGGAACATCCAAGCCAACTACAAAATGTTCTTCTGTTGAAGTACATGACTTCTTTTGGCAGCACAGTTCTGGCATGTGTATCAAATGTTGCAGATCACATCAGAATATTTCTTTCATTGCAGGGGTAGAAGACATGGCGGCCCACAGAAAGGTCTGGAATGTTCATAAGTGATGTCAAATATTAATCCACGCCCAAATACACTCAGTAGGGAATTATAAAATTGGATACTAAACAATGTGAGAAACTCTATGGGCGTTTGAATCAATATTTTGAAATTACAGAACGTTTTATGCCAAAGTTGTTATAGAATTGATAGACAGTCGGTTTCTATGTCAAAGAGTATTGAGAGACCTTTGGATGAAGCAACAGACTCGACATACAATCAACTTTCGATCCAGGTAGTTTCACCTTTAGGCATCCACATAGACGGTGAACCCAAGTTCCAGATAGCTTCAGCCTCAGACATCAACATTGGCAGTGGCAATGGGAACAATGCTATTGATTGCACTGGGACAATGCAGTGAACAAGCAGGGTTGTCATTGTCAAAGTACTTAAACTACAGGATTGTCAGACTTGCAAAGAACATCAACTTTAGTGTTGCTTTCTCTTGAAATCTATAATTTTGGTTTGAGTCCATAAATATTTGGACGTTGGGTTTCCTGTGCGATAATGAACTTGAAATTAGGCACATTCCAAACATATGTTATCTGACATTGCATTTTTAATGCAATTTCCATAGTGGATGAAGGCTCAATTTCATTGGCACAAACAATATCAATTTTGTTATTACTTAACATCCTTGAAGGACGTGAACCCCAAACAATGCCTAAAACTTTTCGAACGGGCATCTGTTAAAAAAAAATACATTGTTATATATTTAAAAAAAAATGTATGGTATGAATATATATATATATATATATATATATAATCAAATATCACATAAACTGCAACATAAAAAATGCATTTTCCCCATCCAACGCAAGGGAAACAATAGGAAGATTGACATTAGGTTGAAACATATCTAGAAACACGCCACTACATTAATGTTTCTTCTAAAGAATGGAATAAGATGATTACATGAAGGTGGTAGTAAAAGGTGATTTTCATAAACCAAATCATTACCTGAACACGCGAAACCTCTTGCATAAGGTGGTAGTATATAGTAGTCCTCAGAAAAATGTTGCAAAGTCCATAATCCAGTTATATGCATAGGAGCAGTAAAATAAAAAATGTGCAATAGAAATAGACAATTGATAGTATGTGGAGTCTATAACTACATCCAGAGGACAGTGAACAAAATTTGACAAAGAACATGGCTTTCTATCAAGTCTGCTACCACACCCAGAATTAGTCCAACAAAATTTGAAATAGAAACTTCTGTAATTTTAGTATGTCGTTTTATCCACCCATACAGTTTATCTTACCGACTTCTGGGAAAATTCGTGAATGGAGTAATATTTTGCATCATTTCCGAATATCACACACCAATTTTCAAGCCTATGGAAATGTGACTCCTCTGATGAAGACAAATTCTTGTGTGGTCTGTAGAATTCGATACACTTGCCAAAATGGTGTTGTTGGAAGAAACTATATACTTCAACGAAGAAGCATTTTTCACGTGACCTGAAAATCCCTTCCAACTCCTAGCAAGAAAAACAAAGAATATCAACAAACAAATCTCCAAATAGGATTTTCAACCAGCCAAAGCATCGAATACAAGGAGAACACCAACCAAAAGATACTTGTTTTTTTTTCCCTTGTCTGAGTTTCTTTTGGATAACAGAGTTTTTTTTTTGGCTCAAAGCTCACGTCACATAAAACCAGTCTCTCTTCTTTCATTTGGGCCTCAATGAAATCTCTAAGTTGTCTTACATGTCCATGACGAGGAACATTAGAATGAAGGAACCCTAAATCCCAACTCTTTGATGATAGAGAGAAATGGAAATAAGTATTTAAAAGCAACGCTGGAAAATGACAGTATGATATCCCATAGATTTTTATTTAATTCGTATTAATGACAGATGCCCTCAATCTTTTCTCTTATTAATGCCAATATTTTTTCTTATTAATGCCAATCTTTTTGAATATTTGCGATGAATAGTGACTAATAGAACATAATAACGTTACCATATCCGAGCAGATTCTCAAATCTAACCACATCTAACATATGCATAGTATTAAAGAGGGACATGACATCAATGCCTCTATGGATGACACGTTCATGGATGGAAGCGAGGTAGTACAATATTGCACTCTTGCTATGATGAAGAATTTAAAAAATTAAAAGAGCCAATATTTATTTTTGCAAATTCAAATTGCAAGCAAAAAGATTTATCAAATCCCATATTATTCGCTTGTCTATGCATTTTAATGGGAGATGTCCTCGAGATTTCCTCTTATTAAAACCAATATTTTTGAACCTGTTTGGTCGGTTCTCACTTTTGAAATAATAATTAATGTTCATTGGGAAGGGCGGAAGGTACCGTGGATGGAGGGGAGCGACAAAATGCTTTCAAGCTTTTATGAACCTGGGAACACGTGAACCCGTGAAACTTTGAAAACTCTACTAAGTATAGAAAGGAAGGTCAGACAGATAGATTCATCATAGGCAATGGTAGTGTTGTGAGTTCGATGTATGCGGGGTCGAATTGTAGAGAACGAAAGTTCTGGGTGCGAGATGTATACACCGAACACGAGCTATCATGGCTCGATAGCACCTATTTGGGAAGCCACGTTCATAAAATTGGCTAAGTATGCAACTGATACATATTTTATGAGCCAAACCAAATGAATACAGGTTATTAACAGGTGCTTAACACAAAATAATAGAGATACTATAAAACTGGTTTTCTATTCAATAAAGAAATAAGATGGAAACTGTAAAATGTAGTGGAAACAAGCTTGCTGGAATGGTGGTGACTTATCTCTGAGAAGAGATGTGATGGCTATGCTCATTTGCAAGAATTTGATTACAATGAGGCTCTCAAGGAATTTTTACAATAAACAATAGATTCCTAAACATCCAAAAACCTAACCCTAGGAGATGAAGCGTAAAATGTCATGTGGGCCCCGTTTGGGTAAGTCAATACATCAACTTCCCGGGGTTGTAAATTTTGCATACGATCTCCATTTTAGGCATATGATAGCCCATTCGAATGATCTATCCAAGGAATACAATAGTTGTGGATCTCAAAATGGCTCTGGAAGTTCAGGACCCAAAAAACTGCTAAAAATAGTAAATTATCAAAATTGTTAGAAAGATGTTTTGAGCCAGCTGGAAAAGGTAGGTGGCCACCAATATCCACCTGGATCAATCCTCCCTCCTTAGGAAGAAATGGTCTCCATTGCATTGATTTCCCCCATATATGAGGAGATTTCTATTAAATTCTGCCCCGGGTGAGCCACTTGCCATGGTGCAGGAGATGCCCTCCTTTGACGACTCGATAAAGATGGATCTTTTGTTGTTGAGTGCCATTGATCTATGTGTCCACAATATGATCACTGGATGCATGTTGTATGCAGTTGGGATTGAGATCTATTGGTGTCAGTTGTTCTTCTACGTCTGAGTTGTCCAATAATGGTGGGAAATAAGGCCGAAGGAAGTCCACGTTGAACACTGGGTGCAGGCCAAGGAAAGGAGGAATGTTGAGCTCAAAATCATTATCCCCCACATCCTTGGTGATATTGTACGGCCCATAATGGAGTGGGAGAAGATTTCGATGGGGTCCTGTAAGGCATTCTTTTTGTAAGTGCAAAAAAACTTTGTCGCCCACTTGAAACTTATGTGGCACCCGATGTTGATCATGGTGTTGTTTGTACTTGTCATTGGACTTCTGTACGATATCTTGAACCTATTGGAGGATGTGATGGATCCACTCAATAAACCGGGTTGCTTTGTTCGCTTCAGTTGGAGCAGGAGATGAGTCGGTCAAGGTGACTGCAAGGGGAAGTGCAACATCTATGGGACCTAATGGTTGGAATCCCAGCCTCACCTGAAAGGGGCTATGGACGGTTGAGCTATGCAAGGCTCGGTTGTAGATATGCTAGACACAGGGAAGGCACTCATCCCATGTGCAAGGATGCTTTGAATTATACATGCGAAGGATATGCACAATCATTCAATTTACAACATCGGTTTGGCCATCTGTCTGGGGGTGGAAGGTCGTGGATTTGGTGAGCTTGGTGTCCTGTAATGACCAGAGCCTCGACCAGACTGTGTTGAGAAATTGACTATCTCGATCTAAGAAAATGGTTTGTGGGATTTTAAAATGTACCCAAACTCATTCAAAGAAGAGCGTCACAGTGGCCTCTGTTGTGATGCTCTTCTTGTAGGCAACCAGAATCACAATCTTAGAAAAGAGATCAACAACCACAAAACACAATCATTTCCCTGCTTGGTGGATGGGAGGCCCAACATGTACTCCATTGAGATGGATTCCCATGGTCTTTCAGGAGTAGGAAGAGGGGTGTATAGTCCCTGTTTCTTAGTGGTCAGTTTGGCAATACCACAGGCAGTGCAGGACTTGATATACTTGCTGACATCCTATCGAAGTTTCGGCCAGTAGAAATATTTATGTAGCATATCCACTGTCTTTTCAACACCAAAGTGTCCTGCCACCCAAATATAGTGGGCTTCCCAGAATAGGTTCGCTCACTCTCTTGATGGAACACAAATATGGCCCAGGCGACACAACAACCCATCCTGAAGATGGAAATTATCAACAACTGTGTTTTCACCCAACATTTGGTAGGTGGTGGCGAAGTCAGGGTCTATCTCATAGATTTGGGGCCATCCAAAGGTCTCATGGCCACAAGATTCTAGCACCATGGTTAGTGCCGCAAATGGTGGTCTGCAGAGGAAATCAACGACATGAATGGTGCTTCCTGTTTTATACTTGATGTTGATGTGGAATTGATACAAGTATGTGCACCACTTTTGATGGCAGTCATTCTGCAATTTTCCCTATGTTTGCATGAACTGCAATGTCTTATGATCAGTGTGGATGACTATCTCCTTCCCAAGAATGTAATGTCTCCACTGGCAATGGGCTTGCACAATGGATTACATTTCTTTGTTTTAAGTAGGGTATTTACAAACAATATTTGACAGTGTCTCACTATGATAGGCCACGAGGTGGCCGTATTGAGTGAGAATGACACCCACAACATAGTCTGAAGCATCTATCTCAATCTCAAAGGGATGTTGCAGGTATAGTAGTGAAAGAACTGGGGTTGAGCACAAACACTGCTTCAAATCATCGAATGCTTGTTGTTGGGATCGACCCCACACAAATTTTTCCTTACCACCACCCCTGTTTATTTGGCTGAGGGCCCATGCAATATGGGAGAATCCCAACATGAACCTATGGTAGAAATTGGAAAGGCCCAAGAAGCTTCAAAGCTCAGTGAGTGTGGTTGGGGCTGGCCAGTCACGGATGACTTGGATCTTGGCTAGATCCACATGTACACCGAAGGAGCATTTTTTCAAGTTGGTGTATAGCTTGTGCTGCCATAGGGTGTGTGTAACCTGCTGAATATGCTGCAAGTGTTCAGCCCAAGTCTTACTGTAAATTAGAATATCATCCAGATATACCACTACAAAAGTATTAGTGAATGGTCGCAAGATATCGTCCATCATCCTCATGAAAGTGGTTGGAGCATTTGTCAAACCAAAGGGCATGACCAACCATTCAAAAAGGCCTTCCTTTGACTTGAAGGAGGTCTTCCATACATTTGTGTGTTCTATCGAGACCTGGTGGTAGCCAGACTTCAAATCAATCTTACTGAAGTATTTTTCCCCCGTAAGTTGATAGAGGAGGTCATCGATTCAGGGAATCGGGTACCGATTTCTAAATGTGATTTTATTCAGGGATCGGTAATCAATACAGAGTCGCCAGGTTCCATCTTTCTTCTGTACCAACATGATTGGCCTCCAACAAGGTGATGAGATGGGATGGATGTGCCCCTTGTGGAGAAGCTCTTGGAAGTGTCTATTGATCTCCTCCTTTTCTAACAAAGAGTGATGATAGACTGGCTCAATGGGCAGCGGTCCATCGAGGGTAAGATCGATGGGGTGCATGACCTGGCAGTGGAGAGGTACCCCTATAGGTGAGGAGAAGATATCTGAGTATTCTTCCACGACCTTATCTACTTGCTTCTACTATGTGGAGAGGTCAGCTGCAAAGACCCTAGATGTGGCTACGATATTTCACTTATTATGAGAGAGAATCACGAAGAAGACAAACTTCCCCATCTGAGAGATGACCTTCCTGCATTTCTTAGCAAAGATCAAGAAAATAGCACTAGGTGGGACTGCGTTGGGTATCCTGTACAATTTCCTATTCAAAGTAATAATAACACTACGAGGCCTAGACTCATATACAACATGACGTTTCCATAAATAAGGTTGGCCCAAAATAACATCACAAAATTCGAGAGGAGAAACATCACACAATACCTTGGCTTTGAAGGGCTTGATGTCATACAACAGTCAGCATTGTTGGCTGACATGGAGATAGCTTCCTTGGCGGAGCCATCCAATGGTATAGGGTTGTGGGTGCGGCATTGTTGGCAGGGCTAGCCGCTTGAAGACCCTTGCTGAGATGAGGTTCTTCTGGCTACCACTATCAACGATGAAGTGCAGCGAGGTGCCTTTTACCCACATTTGTGAATGCAGGAGGCACTCTCCTTCTTATGGCTTGTATAGTTCACTAGGTTGGAGCTTGGTGGTAGCAACGGTGGCACTAGGTTCCGCATCAATGATCCATCTTCCCCTTTCTGGTTATGGATCAGAGTCAGAATACGCATCTGATTCAGAGGCTTTCACTTCGGCCACCAGCGACTACTTTGAGCGACAGTCAGCAGTGTTATGCCAAGGGCTCTTATGGAAGTTGCACCACATCCCAGTGTCTTTCTTTGTCTTTTCGGTGTCCTTCTTTGCTTCCAGCTTGGATTGGTTGTCCTGATATTGTCCATATTTTCTATGTCCTTTGTTCTGTGGGTTGGGGCCTCCGTTTCCTAGATTTTGTTGTGAGGGGTTCCCAGGCCCATAGTCGTGTCTTTTGTTTGAGATTCTCCTCGATTTTAATAGCATATATGTAGGCCACGTCTAAGGATGAGATGTCCAATAATTCCATTTTGGTCTGGATGTATCTATGCAGAGCACCGTAATACTTGAGCACCAAATGTCACACCAAATATTTGATACCCAGCTTGGTGCACAAGGTATGGAATATATTTGTGAAATCTGGCATCGCTTGGTCTCTTTCTTGCCGCAGTGTGGTCCATTTGGTATACAGGTCGTCATAACTTTCGATATGGTAGTATTGTTCCTTAATAGCATCCCTGAAGGATTTCCAGGTGGCCGTGACTAAAAATAATGAGGGTTCCTCTATTTCCTTTTTCTCACAGAACGTTTCCCACCAATCTTTGACATGGGGAGCGACTTTGAGGAGTGAAAAAGTAATCTTTTCTCTATTCGAACAATTATGGATAGAAAAATACCCTTCTAGTAGAATCAACCACTTGTCTACAATATCTACATCTATCTGACCTTCAAATATAGGAATATCGAAGTTTATTTGTACCTTGAAGGGGGCGGTGCCTCCGTTCGAAGAAGATGCATCGCCTGTTGGTAGCTGTCGAAGGATTTGGGAAAAACTATCCATCATCTCGTTCCTCTGTTGCGTGAGGGATTCCTAAATCAATAGTTTGAAAGGATCTCCTGTCTCGTCATCTTTCTTTTCTCCTACCACGAGAGGTTGCTTGGGCGTGCGAGAGATTTTTTCCTCAAGAGAAACAAGCTCGAGACCCAAGTCTTTGTACTCTGACCTTATTGGGGACATGCATTAAGATGACAAGGAGAAGACCGCTCTGATACCACTGATCCGGATTTTATGAGTAGAACAAAATGAATATAGGTTATTAACAGGTGCTTAACAAAAAATAACAGAGATACAGTAAAACTTGTTTTCTATTCAATAAAGAAATAAGTTAGAAACTGTAAAATGCAGTGGAAACAAGCTCGCTGGAATGGTGGCGGCTTATCTCTGAGAAGAGATGTGATGACTGCACTCATTTGCAAGAAGATGATTACAATGAGGCTCTCAAGGAATTTTTACAATAAACAAGAGATTCCTAAACATCCAAAAACCTGACCCTAGGAGATGAAGCACCAAAAGTCATGTGGGCCCCGTTTGGGTAAGTCAGTATATCAACTTCCCGGGGTCGTAACTTTTGCATACGATCTCCGTTTTAGGCGTATGATAGCCCATTAGAAATATCTATCCGAGGACTACAAAAGTTGTAAAAAAAATTGATGGAGTTATATGATGAAACTTTGTGATCGCAACATACCCCAAAAAACGTCGTTTAGGGCCTCAAAATGGCTCCGGAAGTTCAGTACCTGAAAAACTGCTAAAAATAGTAAATTATCAAAATTGTTATAAAAAAATTTTGGGCCAACTGGAAAAGGTGGGTGGCCATCGATATCCACCTGGATCAATCCTCCCTCCTTAGGAAGCAATGGTCTCCATTGCGTTGAGTTCCCCCATCAGATGAAGAAAATTTATGCTGAATTTGGCCCCGGGTGAGCCACTTGCCTTGGTGTAGGAGCTACCTTGCTTTGACGACTCGATAAAGATGGATCCTTTGTTGTCTAGTGCCCTTGATTTGTGTGTCCAAAATCTGATCACTTGATTCCTTTTGTATGCAGTCGGGGTTGAGCTCTGTTTGTTTCAGTTGTTCTGCTACCTCTGAGGTGTCCAATAATGGTGGGAAATAAGGTCAAAGGAGGTCCACGTTGAACACTGGGTGCAGGCCAAGGAAAGGAGGAATGTTGAGCTCAAAATAATTATCTCCCATGACCTTGGTGATAGTGTACGACCCATAACAGAGTGGGCGAAGCTTCCGATGGGGTCCTATAAAGCATTCTTTCTGCAAGTGCAACCAAACTTTTCCACCCACCTGAAACAATGTGGCACCCAATGTTGATCATGGAATTGTTTGTACTTATCATTGGACTTCTATAGGATATCTTGAACCTATTGGTGGATGTACTGGATCCACTCAATGAACTAGGTAGCTTTGTCAGCTTTAGTTGGAGTAGGAGATGAGTCGGCTGAGGTGACCGCAAGGGGAAGTGCAACATCTATGGGACCTAATGGTTGGAATCCCAACCCCACCTAAAAGGGGTTGTGGTTGGTTGAGCTATGCAGGGCTCAGTTGTAGCTATGATATACATAGGGAAGGCTCTCATCCCATGTCTGGGGGTGTTTTGAATTATACATGCGAAGGATATGCACAATCATTTGATTTACAACCTTGGTTTGGCCATCTATCTGGGGGTGGAAGGCCATGGATTTGCTGAGCTTGGTGTCCAGCAATGACTAGAGGCTTGACCAGAATGTGCTGAGAAATCGACTATCCTGATCTGAGACGATGGTTTGTGAGATTCCAAAATGTACGCAGACTCATTCAAAGAAGAGCTTTGTAGTGGCCTCTACTGTGATTCTCTTCTTGCAGGCAACCATAATCACCATCTTAGAAAAGCGATCAAAAACCACAATAAAACAGTCATTTCCTTACTTGGTGGATGGGAGGCCCAACATGTAGTCCATTGAGATGGATTCCCATGGCCTATCAGGAGTAGGAAGAGGGGTGTATAGGCCCTGTTTCTTAGTGGTCGGTTTGGCAATAGCGTAGGCAGTGCAGGACTTGATATACTTGTTGACCTCCTGTCGAAGTTTCAGCCAGTAGAAATGTTTCTGTAGCATCGCCACTGTCTTTTCGACACCAAAGTGTCCTGCCACCCGACTATAGTGAGCTTCCTAAATCATCTTCGCTTGCTCTCTTGATGGAACATAGATATGGCTCAGATGACACAACAACCCATCCTGAAGATGGAAATTATCGACAACTGCATTTGCACCCAACATTTGGTAGGTGGCGGTGAAGTTAGGGTCTATCTCATAGAGTTGGGGCCATCCAAAGGTCTCATGGCCACAAGATTCTAGCACCATGGTTAGTGCCGCGAATGGTGGTCTGCTGAGGAAATCAGCGACATGAATGGTGCTTCCTGTTTTATACTTGATGTTGATGTGGAATTGATACAAGTATGTGCACCACTTTTGATGGCAGTCATTCTACAATTTTCCCTATGTTTGCATGAACTGCAGTGGCTTATGATCAGTGTGGATGACTATCTCCTTCCCAAGAATGTAATGTCTCCACTGGCAATGGGCTTGCACAATGGAGTACATTTCTTTGTCATAAGTAGGGTACTTACAGATAGTATCTGATAGTATCCCACTATGATAGGCCACATGGTGGCTGTGTTGAGTGAGAACGATGCCCACAACCTAGTCTAAAGAATCTGTCTCGATCTCAAAGGGATGTTGCAGGTCTGGTAGTGAAAGCACTAGGGCTGAGCACAAGCACTTATTCAAATCATCGAACGCTTGTTGTTAGGACCGACCCCACACAAATTTCTCCTTACCACCACCCCTATTTATTTGGCTAAGGGCCCATGCAATATGGGAGAATACCATCACGAACCTGCGGTAGAAATTGGCAAGGCCCAAAAAACTCTGAAGCTTAGTGAGTGTGGTTGGGGCTATCCAGTCATGAATGACTTGGATCTTGGCTGGATCCACATGTATGCCATGTTGATCAATGATGTATCCCAGGTAATGGAACCTGTCCATGCCGAAGGAGCATTTTTCCAAGTTGGTGTATAGCTTGTGTTGTCGCAGGGTGTGCAGAACCTGTTGAATATGTTGCAAGTGTTCGGCCTAAGCCTTGCTGTAAATTAGAATGTCATCTAGATATACCACAAGAAAAGTATTGGTGAATGGTTGCAGGATATCGTCCATCATCCTCATGAAAGTGGATGGAGCATTTGTCAAACCAAAGGGCATGACCAACCATTCAAAAAGGCCTTCCTAAAACTTGAAGGGGGTCTTCCATACATCTGTTTATTCTATCAGGACCTGGTGGTAGCCAGAATTCAGGTCAATCTTACTGAAGTATTTGGCCCCCGTAAGTTGATCAAAGAGGTCGTCGATTCAGGGAATCGGGTAATGATTTCTGACAGTGGTTTTATTCAGAGCCCGGTAATCAATACAGAGTCACCAGGTTCCATATTTCTTCTATACTAGCACGATTGGGCTCCCACAAGGTGATGATATGGGATGGATGTGCCCCTTGTGGAGAAACTCTTGGAACTGTCGCTTGATCTCCTCATTCTCTAACAAAGAGTGACGATAGACTGGCCCATTCGGCAGTGGTGCGCCGGGGGTTAGATTGATGGGGTGCTTGACCTGGCAGTGCAGAGATACCCTTATAGGTGAGGAGAAGATATCCGAGTATTCTTCCACAACCTTATCTACTTTCTTCTACTGTGTGGAGAGGTCGACTACAGAGACCCTAGATGTGGCTATGATCTTTTGTTTATTCTGAGAGAGAATAACAAAGAAGACAAACTTCCCCGTCTGGGAGATGACCTTCCTACATTTCTTAGCAGAGATCAAGGAAATAGCACTAGGTGGGACTGCCTCAGGTATCCTATACAATTTCTTGTTCAAAGTAATAATAACACTACGAGGCCTACACTCATATACAACATGATGTTTCCATAAATAAGGTTGGCCCAAAAGAATATCACAAACTTTGAGAGGAGCAACATCACACAATACATCGTCTTTGAAGGGCTTGATGTCATACTACAGTCGACACTGTTGGCTGACGTGAAGATCGCTTCCTTGGAAGAGCCATCCAATGGTGTAGCGTTGTGGATGCAGTGTTGTTGGAAGGGCCAGCTTCTTGACTACCTCTGCTAAGATGAGGTTCTTCTGGCTACCACTATCAATGATGAAGTGAAATGGGGTGCCTTTTACCCACATCTATGAATGGAAGAGGTGCTCTCCTTCTTTTGGCTCATCTAGTTCACCATGCTAGAGCTTGGTGGTAGCAGCGATGGTACTAGGTCCTGCGTCAATGATCTGTATTCCCCTTTCAGCACTATTGGCTGACGCGGAGATTGCTTCCTTGCCAGAGCCATCCAATGGTGTAGGGTTGTGGTTGTAGTGTTGTTGGTAGGGCCAGCCGCTTGACGAACTCTGCTGAGATGAGGTTCTTCTAGCTACCACTATCAACGATGAAGTGTAGCAGGGTGCCTTTTACCCACATCTTTGAATGGAAGAGGTGCTCTCCTTCTTTTGGCTCGTCTGGTTCACTAGGCTGGAGATTGGTGGTAGCAACGATGGCACTAGGTCCCATGTCAATGATTTGTCTTCCCCTTTCTGGTTCTGGCTCAGATTGAGAATCTGCATTTGATTCAGAGGCTTTCACTTCAGCCACCAGTGACTTCTTTGAGCGATAGTCAACAGTTTTATGCCAAGGGCTCTTATGGGAGTCACACCACTTATGGGAGTCACACCACTTCCAGGTGTCTTTCTTTGTCTTTTCGGTGTCCTTATTTGCTTGTGGCTTGGACTGGTTGTCTTGATACTATCCATCCTTGCTCTGTCCTTTGTTCTATGGGTTGGGGCCACCCTTTCCTGGCTTTTGTTGTGAGGGGTTCCCAAGCCCAAATAGTCGTGTCTTTTGTTTGAGCTTTTGCTCGATTTTGACGGCATATCTGTAGGCCGCACCCAAGGATGAGATGTCCATAAATTCCATTTCGGTCTGGATGAATCTATATAGAGCACCGCGATACTTGAGCACCATATGTCACTCCGAATCTTTGATACCCATCTTGGTGGGCAAGGTATGGAAGATATTTGTGAAATCTGGCACTGCTTGGTCTCTTTCTTGCCGCAGTGTGGTCTATTTTGTATACATGTCATCATAACTTCTGACAAGTTAGTATTGTTACTTAATAGAATCCCTTAAGGATTCCCAGGTGGTTGTGACTGAAACTATTGAGGGTTCCTCTGTTTCCTTTTGCTCACAGAACGTTTCCCACCAATCTTTGACATGGGGAATGGCTTTGAGGAGTGCAAAGGTAATCTTTTCTCTATTTGAAAAGTTATGAACAGAAAAATACCCTTCTAGTAGATTCAACCACTTGTCTACAACATATGCATCTATCTGAACTTCAAATATAGGAATATCGAAGTTTATTTATACCTTGAAGGGGGCGGCACCTCCGTTCGAAGAAGATGCATCACCTATTGGTAGCCGCCAAAGGATTTGCGCGAAACTATCCATCATCTCATTCCTCTCTTGCATGAGGGATTCCTCAATCAACAGTTTGAAAGGATCTATTGTCCTGTCATCTTTCTTTTATCCTGCCATGAGAGTTCACTTGGGCGTGTGAGAGCTTTTGTCCTCAAGAGAAACAAGCTCGAGACCCAGGTCTTTGTACTCCGACATCGTTGGGGACATGCATTAAGATGACAAGGAGTGGACCACTCTGATACCACTGATCCGTATTTTATGAGAAGAATGAAATGAATATAGGTTATTAATAGGTGCTTAACACAAAATATTAGAGATACAGTAAAATTGGTTTTCTATTCAATAAAGAAATAAGTTGGAAACTGTAAAATGCAGCGGAAACAAGCTTGCTGGAATGGTGGCGGCATATCTCTAAGAAGAGATGTGATGGATACACTCATTCGCAAGAAGATCATTACAATGAGGCTCTCAAGGCCTTTTTAAAATAAGCAAGAGATTCTTAAACATCCAAAAACCTAACCCGAGGAGATGAAACGCCAAAAGTCATGTGGGCACCATTTGGGTAAGTCAGTACATCAACTTCCCAATGTTGTAACTTTTGCATATGATCTCCGTTTTAGACGTATGATAGCCCATTGGAAATATCTATCCGAGGAATACAACAATTGTCACAAATTACATACCCCAAAAATGTCGTTTAGGGCCTCAAAATGGCTCCGGAAGTTCAAGACCCAAAAAACTGCTAAAAATAGTAAATTGTCAAAATTGCTAGAAAGTTGTTTTGAGCCAGCTGGAAAAGTTGGGTGGCCACCGATATCCACCTGGATAAATTCTCCCTCCTTAGGCAACAATGGTCTCCATTGCATTGATTTCCCCATCAAATGAGGAAATTTCTGTTGAATTTGGCCCCGGGTGAGCCACTTTCCTTGGTGCAGGAGCTCCCCTTCTTTGACGACTCGATAAAGTTGGATTCTTTGTTGTCGAGTGCCCTTGGATGACTATTGTATGCAGTTGAGGTTGAGCTATGTTTGTGTCAGATGTTCTACCACGTCTGAGGTGTCCAATAATGGTGGGAAATAAGTCCGAAGTAGGTCCACGTTGAACACTGGGTGCAAGCCAAGGAAAGGAGGAATGTTGAGCTCAAAAGCATTATCCCCCATGGCATTGGTGATAGTGTACTACCAATAACGAAGTGGGAGAAGCTTCCGATGGTGTCCTGTAAGGCATTATTTTTGCAAGTGCTACTAAACTTTGTCGCCCACTTGAAACTTTTTGGCACCCAATGTTGATCATGGCGTTGTTTGTACTTGTCATTGGACTTCTGTAGGATATCCTGAACCAATTGGTGAATGTGATGGATCCACTCAATGAACTGGGTGGCATTGTCAGCTTTAGTTAGAGGAGGAGATGAGTTGGTTGAGGTGACCGCAAGGGGAAGTGCAACATCTATGGGACCCAATGGTTGGAATCCCCACCCCACCTGAAAGGGGTTGTGGCTAGTTGAGCTATGCAGGGATCGGTTGTAGCTATGTTGGACATAGGGAAGGCTCTCATCCCATGTTTGGGGGTGCTTTGAATTATACATGTGAAGGATATGCACAATCATTTGATTTACAACCTCAGTTTTTCCATCTATCTGGTGGTGGAAAGTTGTGGATTTGGTGATCTTGGTGTCTAGCAATGACTAGAGGCTCAACCAGAATGTGCTGAGATATCGACTATTTCGATCGAAGATAATTTTTTGTGGTATTCCAAAATGTACCCAGACTCGTTCAAAGAAGAGCTTGGCAGTGGCCTCTGCTGTTATGTTCTTCTTGTAGGAAACCAAAATCGCCATCTTAGAAAAGTGATCAACAACCAAAAAACACAGTCATTTCCCCGCTTGGTGGACGGGAGGCCCAACATATAGTCCATTGAGATGGATTACCATGGCCTATCAAGAGTAGGAAGAGGGGTGTACAGGCCCTATTTATTAGTGGTTGGTTTGGAAATAGCGTAGGCAGTGAAAGACCTGATGTAGTTGCTGACCTCATGTCGAAGTTTCAGTAAATAGAAATGTTTATGTAGCATCGCCACTGTCTTTTTGACACTGAAGTGTCCTGCCACCTGACTGTAGTGGGATTCCAAAATCATCTTCGTTCGCTCTCTTGATGGAAGACAGATATGGAATTGATGACACAACAACCCATCCTGAAGATAGAAATTATCGACAACTATGTTTTCACCCAACATTTGGTAGCTGGTGGTGAAGTTAGTGTCTGTCTCATAGAGTTGGGGTCATCTAAAGGTCTCATGGATGCAAGAGTCTAGCACCATGGTGAGTGCCATGAATAATGGTCTGTTGAGGCAATAAGCGACGCAATTGGTGCTTCCTGTTTTATACTTGATGTTGATGTGGAATTGCTACAAGTATGTGGACCACCTTTGATGGCGGTCATTCTGCAATTTTCCTTGTGTCTGTATGAATTGAAGTGGCTTATGATTAGTGTGGATGACTGTCTCCTTCCCAAGAATGTAATGTCTCCACTGGCGACGTACTTGCACAATGGAGTACATTTCTTTATCCTAAGTAGGGTACTTACGGATAGTATCTTATAGTGTCTCACTATGATAGGCAACGGGGTGGCCATGTTGAGTGAGAACGATGCCCACAACATAGTCTGAAGAATTTGTCTCGATCTCAAAGGGATGTTGCAGGTTTGGTAGTAAAAGTACTGGGGCTGAGCACAAGCGTTGCTTCAAATCATAGAATGCTTTTTGTTGGGACCGACCCTGCGCAAATTTTTCCTTACCACCACCCCTATTTATTTGGTTGAGGGCCCATGCAATATGGGAGAATCCCAACACGAACCTGTGGTACAAATTAGCAAGGCCTAAGAAGCTCTGAAGCTCAGTCAGTGTGGTGGGGGCTATCCAGTCATGGATGACTTGGATCTTGGCTAGATCCACATGTATGCCATGTTGATCAATGATGTAGCCCAGGTAATGGACCCTGTCCATGCCAAAGGAGCATTTTTCCAATTTGGCGTATAGCTTGTGCTACCGCAGGGTGTACAGAACCTGCGGAATATGTTTCAAGTGTTCGGCCTAAGTCTTGCTGTAAATTAGAATGTCATCTAGATATACCACTACAAAAGTATTAGTGAATGGTCGGAGGATATTGTCCATCATCTTCATGAAAGTGGCTGGAGCATTTGTCAAACCAAAGGGCATGACCAACCATTCAAAACGACCTTCCTTTGACTTGAAGGCAGTCTTCCATACATCTGTATGTTTTGTCGGGACCTGGTGGTAGCCAGACTTCAGATGAATCTTACGGAAGTATTTGGTCCCTGTAAGTTGATCAAGGGGGTCATCGATTCGGGGAATCGTGTATCGATTTCTGACTGTGATTTTATTCAGAGTCTGGTAATCAATACATATTCGCCAGGTTCCATCTTTCTTCTGTACCAGCACGATTGGGCTCCCACAAGGTGATGAGCTGGGATGGATGTGCTCCTTGTGGAGCAGCTCTTGGAACTGTCACTTGATCTCCTCATTATCTAACAAAGAGTGATGATAGAATGGCCCATTGGGAAACGGTGCATTGGGGGTCAGATTGATGGGGTGCTTGACCTAGCAGTGCATAGGTACCCCTGTAGGTGAGGAGAAGATATCCAAGTATTCTTCCACAACCTTATCTACTTGATTTTCCTGTGTGGAGAGGTCGATCACAAAGACCCTATATGTGGTTGTGATCTTTCACTTATTCTGAGAGCGAATCACGAAGAAGACAAACTTCCCCGTCTGAGAGATGACCTTCCTACATTGCTTAACAGAGATCAAGGAAATAGAAGTAGGTGGGACTGATTTGAGTATCCTGTACAATTTCCTGTTCAAAGTAATAATAACACTATGAGGCCTAGACTCATATACAACATGACGTTTCCATAAATAAGGTTGGCCCAAAATAATATCACAAACTTTGAGAGGAGAAACTTCACGCAATACCTTGTCTTTGAAGGGCTTGTTGTTTTACAATAGTCGACACTATTGGTTGACGCAGAGATCGATTCCTTGGAAGAGCAATCCAATGGTGTAGGGTTGTGGGTGCGACATTGTTGGCAGGGCCAACCACTTGACGACCTCTGCTGAGATGAGGTTCTTCTGGCTACCACTATCAACGATGAAGTTCAGTGGGGTGACTTTTACCCACATCTGTGAATGGAAGAGGCGCTCTCCTTCTTCTGGCTTGTCTGGTTCACCAGGCTAGAGATTGGTGGTAGAAATGGTGGAACTAGGTTCCACGTCAATGATTCATCTTCCCCTTTCTGGTTCTGGCTTAGAGTCAGAATTCGCATATGATTCAGAGGACTTCACTTTGGCCACCAATGACTTCTTTGAACGACAGTCATTAGTTTTATTCCAAGGGCTCTTATGGAAGTCGTATCACTTCGTTGTGTCTTTCTTTATCTTTTCGATGTCCTTTGCTTGCGGCTTGGACTGGTTGTCCTGATATTGTCCATATTTGCTCTGTCCTTTTTTCTGTGGGTTGGGTCCGCCCTTTCCTGGATTTTGTTGTGAGGGGTTCCCAGGCCCAAATAGTCGTGTCTTTTGTTTGAACTTCTGCTCGATTTTGAAGACATATCTGTAGGCCGCGCCCAAGGATGAGATGTCCAGAAATTCCATTTTGGTCTAGATGTATCTATGCAGAGAACCACAATACTTGAGAACCAGATGTCGCTCTGAATCTTTGATACCCATCTTGGTGCGCAAGGTATGGAAGATATTTGTGAAATCTGGTACTGTTTGGTCTCTTTCTTGCTGCAGTGTGGTCAATTTGGTATATAGGTCATCATAAATTCCGACAGGGTAGTATTGTTCCTTAAAATCACCCCTAAAGGATTCCCAGGTGGCCATGACTGAAAATAATGAGGGTTCCTCTGTTTCCTTTTGCTCACAGAACGTTTCCCACCAATATTTGACATGGGGAATGGCTTTGAGGAGTGAAAAAGTAATCTTTTCTCTATTCGAAAAGTTATGGACAGAAAAATACCCTTCTAGTAGATTCAACCACTTTTCTACAACATCTACATTTATCTAACCTTCAAATATAGGAATATCAAAGTTTATTTGTACCTTGAAGGGGGCGGCAACTCCGTTCGAAGAAGATGTGTTTCCTGTAGGTAGTCGCCGAAGGATTTGCGCGAAACTATCCATCATCTCGATCCTATGTTGTGTGAGGGATTCCTCAATCAACAGTTTGAAAGGATCTCCTATCCCTTAATATTTATTTTCCCCTGCCATGAGAGGTCTCTTGGGCGTGCGAGAGCTCTTGTCCTCAAGAGAAACAAGCTTGAGACCCAAGTCTTTGTACTCTGACCTCGTTGGTTACATGCATTAAGACGACAAGGAGCAGACCGCTTTGATGCCAATGATCTAAATTTTATGAGCAGAATGAAATGAATACAGGTTATTAAAAGGTGCTTAACACAAAATAATAGAGATACTGTAAAACAAGTTTTCTATTCAATAAAGAAATAAGCTGGAAACTGTAAAATGCAGTGAAAACAGGCTTGTTGGAATGGTGGTAGCTTATCTCTGAGAAGAGATGTGACGACTGCACTCATTCGCAAGAAGATGATTACAATGAGTCTCTCAAGGCATTTTTACAATAAACAAGAGATTCCTAAACATCCAAAAACCTAACCCTTGGTGATGAAGCGCCAAAAATCATGTGGGCCCCGTTTGGGTAAGTCAGTACATCAACTTCTCAGGGTTGTAAATTTTGCATACGATCTCTGGTTTAGGCATATGATAGCCCATTAGAAATATCTATCCGAAGAATAAAATAGTTGCACAAAATTTCAGGACGAAATTTTGTGGCCGCAACATACCAAAAAAAAGTCGTTTAGGGCCCCAAAATGGCTCTAGAAGGTCATGATCCGAAAAACTGCTAAAAATAGTAAATTATCAAAATTGCTAGAAAGTTGTTTTGAGCCAGCTGGAAAAGTTGGGTGGCCACCGATATCCACCTAGATAAATCTTCCCTTCTTAGGAAGAAATGGTCTGCATTGCGTTGAGTTCCCCCATCAGATGAGGAAATATCTATTGAATTTGGCCCCAGATGAGCCACTTGCCTTGGTGCAGGTGTTGCCCTGCTTTGACGACTCGATAAAGATGGATCCTTTGTTGTCGAGTGCACTTAATCCGTGTGTTCACAATCTAATCATTGGATGAATATTGTATGAAGTCGGGGTTTACCTATGTTGGTGTCAGTTGTTTTTCTACGTCTGAGGTGTCCAATAATGGTGGGAAATAAGGCCAAAGGAGATCCACGTTGAACACTCGGTGCAGGCCAAGGAAAGGAGGAATGTTGAGCTCAAAAGCATTATCCCCAATGGCCTTGGTGATAGTTTACAGCCCATAACAGAGTGGGTGAAGCTTCTGATGAGGTCTTGTAAGGTGTTTTTTCTGCAAGTGCAACCAAACTTTGTCGCCCATCTGAAACTTATGTGGCACCCGATGTTGATCATGGCATTGTTTATACTTGTCATTAGACTTATGTAGGATATCCTTAACCTATTGGCGGATGTGATGGATCTGCTCAATGAACGAGGTGGCTTTTTCAGCTTCAGTTGGAGCAGGAGATTAGTCGGTCGAGGTGACCGCAAGGGGAAGTGCAACATCTATGGGACCCAATGGTTGGAATCCCAACCCCATCTGAAAGGGGATGTGGTCAGTTGAGCTATGCAGGGCTCGTTTGTAGCTATGTTGGATATATGGAAGGCTCTCATCCCATGTGCAAGGGTGATTTCAATTATACATGCAAAGAATATGCACAATGATTCGATTTACAACCTCGGTTTGTCCATCTGTCTGGGGGTGGAAGGCCGTGGATTTGGTGAGCTTGGTGTCCAGCAATGACCAGAGGATCGACCAGAATGTGCAGAGAAATTGACTATCCTTATCTGAGACCATAGTTTATGGGATTCCAAAATGTACCTAGATGTGTTCAAAGAAGAGCTTGGCAGTGGCCTCTGTTGTGATGCTCTTCTTGCAGGCAACCATAATCGGCATTTTAGAAAAGCGATCAACAAACACAAAAAGACATTCATTTTCCCGCTTGGTGGATGGGAGGCCCGACATGTAGTCCATTGATATGGATTCCCATGGCCTGTCAGGATTAGGAAGAGGGGTGTATAGGCCCCGTTTCTTAGTGGTTGGTTTGACAATAGCACATGCAGTGCATGACCTGATATACTTTTCGACCTCCTCTCAAAGTTTCGGCCAGTAGAAATGTTTCTATAGCATTTCCACTTCCTTTTTGACACCGAAGTGTCCTACCATCGGACTGTAGTGGGCTTCCCAGATCATCTTTTCTCTCTCTCTTGATGGAAAATAGATATGGCCCAGATGACACAACAACCCATCTTGAAGATGGAAATTATCGACAACTGTGTTTGCACCCAACATTTGGTAGGTGGTGGCGAAGTCAGGGTCTCATGGCCACAAAATTCTAGCACCATGGTGAGTGTCGTGACTGGTGGTCTGCTGAGGCAATCAATGATGTGATTGGTGCTTCCTGTTTTATACTTGATGTTGAGCTGGAATTGCTGCAAGTATGTGGACCACTTTTGATGGCGGTAATTCTGCAAGTTTCCCTATGTATGCATGAACTGAAGTGGCTTATGATCACTGTGGATGACTATCTCCTTCCCAAGAATGTAATGTCTCCACTGGAAATAGGCTTGCACAATGGAGTACATTTCTTTGTCATAAGTAGGGTACTTACGGATAGTATTTGACAATGTCTCACTATGATAGGCCATGGGGTGGTCGTGTTGACTAAGAATGGCACCCACAACATAGTCTGAAGCATTTGTCTCGATATGAAAGGGATGTTGTAAGTTTGGTAGTGAAAGTAATGGGGCTGAGCACAAGCGCTTCTTTAAATCATCGAATGCTTGTTTTGGGACTGACCGCACACAAATTTTTCCGTACCACCACCCCTGTTTATTTGGTTGAGGGCCCATGCAATATGGGAGAATACCATCACAAACCTACGGTAGAAATTGTCAAGGCACAAGAAGCTACGAAGCTCAGTGAGTGTGGTTAGGTCTCACTAGTCACGGATGACTTCGATCTTGGCTAAATCCACATGTACTACATGTTTATCAATGATGTAGCCCAGTTAATGGACCCTGTCCATGACGAAGGGTGTGCAAAACCTATTGAATATGTTGCAAGTGTTCGGCCCAAGTCTTGTTGTAAATTAGAATGTCATCCAGATATACCACTACAAACGTATTGGTGAATGTTCGGAGGATATCGTCCATCATCCTCATGAAAGTGGATGGAGAATTTGTCAAACCAAATATCATGAAAAACCATTCAAAAAGGCCTTCTTTTGACTTGAAGGTGGTCTTCCATACATCTGTCTATTCTATTGGGACCTAGCGGTAGCCAGACTTTAGATCAATCTTATTGAAGTATTTGGCCCCCGTAAGTTTATCAAGGAGGTCGTCGATTCAGAGAATCGGGTACCGATTTCTTTCTGTGATTTTATTCAGAGCCCAGTAATCAATACAAAGTCACCAGGTTCCATCTTTCTTCTGTACCAGCATGATTGGGCTCCCACAAGGTGATGAGATGGGACAGATGTGCCCCTTGTGGAGTAGCTCTCAGAATTGTTGCTTGATATCCTCATTCTATAACAAAGAGAGATGATAGACTGGCCCATTGGGAAATGGTGCGTCGGGGGTCATATCGATGGGGTTCTTGACCTGGTAGTGCAGAGGTACCCCTGTAGGTGAGGAGAAGATATATGAGTATTCTTCCATGACCTTATCTACTTGCTTCTGCAGTGTGGAGAGGTCGGTCGTAGAGACCCTAGATGTGGTTGTGATCTTTCGCTTATTCTGAGAGTGAATCATGAAGAATACAAAATTCCCCGTCTGAGAGATGACCTTCCTTCATTTCTTAGCAGAGAACAAGGAAATAGAACTCGGTGGGGCTGCCTCGGGTATCCTATAAAATTTCTTGTTCAAAGAAATAATAACACTATGAGTCTTAGACTCATACACAACATGACTTTTCCATAAATAAGGTTGGCCCAAAAGAACATCAAAAACTTCGAGAGGAGTAACATCAAACAATAGCTCATCTTTCAAGGGCTTGATGTCATACGATAGTTAGCACTGTTGGCTGACGTGGAGATATCTTCCTTGGCGGATCCCTCCAATGGTGTAGGGTTGTGGGTACGGCGTTGTTGGTAGGGCCAGCTGCCTAAAAACCTATTCTGAGATGAGGTTCTTCTGGCCACCAGTATCAACGATGAAGTGCAGCGGGGTGCCTTTTACCCACATCTGTGAATGGAAGAAGCACTCTCCTTCATCTGGCTCATCTAGTTCACCAGGGTGGAGCTTGGTGGTAGAAACAATGGCACTAGGTCCTGCGTCAATGATCCATCTTCCCTTTTTTGGTTCTGGCCACCAATGACTTCTTTGAGTGGCAGTCAACAGTGTTATGCCAAGGGATCTTATGGAAGTCACACCACTTCCTGGTGTCTTTCTTTGTCTTTCTGGTGTCCTTCTTTGTTTGCGGCTTGGACTGGTTGTCCTAATACTGTCCATCTTTGCTCTATCCTTTGTTTTGTGGGTTGGGGCTTCCCTTTCCTAGCTTTTGTTGTGCAGGGTTCCCAGGCCCAAATAGTCATGTCTTTTGTTTGAGCTTCTGCTCGATTTTGATGGCATATCTGTAGGCCGCACCCAAGGATGATATGTGTAGAAATTCCATTTTGGTATGGATGTATCTATGTAGAGAACTGTGATACTTGAGCACCATATGTCGCTCTGAATCTTTGATACCCAGCTTCGTGCGCAAGGTATGGAAGATATTTGTGAAATCTGGCATTGCTTGGTCTCCTTCTTGCCACAGTGTGGTCCATTTGGTATACAGGTCATCATAACTTTCAACAGGGTAGTATTGTTCCTTAATAGCATCCCTAAAGGATTCCTAGGTGGCCATGATTGAAAACAATGAGGGTTCCTCTATTTCCTTTTTCTCACAGAATGTTTCCCACCAATCTTTGACATGGGGAACGACTTTGAGGAGTGAAAAAGTAATCATTTCTCTATTCGAAAAGTTGTGGACAAAAAAATACCCTTCTAGTAGATTCAACCACTTGTCTACAACATCTACATCTATCTGACCTTCAAATATAGGAATGTCAAATTTTATTTGTACCTTGAAGGGGGTGGTGCCTCCATTGGAAGAAGATGTGTCGCCTGTTGGTATTCGTTGAAGGATTTGTGTGAAACAATCCTTCATATCGTTTCTTTGTTGCATGAGGGCTTCCTCAATCAAAAATTTGAAAGGATCTCCTATCTCGTCATATTTCTTTTCTCCTACCATGAGAGGTCGCTTGGGCATGCAAGAGCTTTTGTCCTCAAGAGAAACAAGCTTGAGACCCAAGTCTTTGTACTCTGACCTCGTTGGGGACATGCATTAAGAAAACAAGGAGTAGACTGCTCTGATACCACTGATATGGATATTATGATCAGAATGAAATGAATACATGTTATTAACAAGTGCTTAACACAAAATAAAAGAGATACAGTAAAATGGGTTTTCTATTCAATAAAGAAATAAGCAGGAAACTATAAAATGCAGCGGAAACAAGCTAGCTGGAATGGTGGTGGCATATCTCTGAGAAGATATGTGATGAATACACTCATTCGCAAGAAGATGATTACAATGAGGTTCTCAAGGCATTTTTACAATAAACAAGAGATTCCTAAACATTCAAAAACCTAACCCTAGGAGATGAAGTGCAAAAGTCATGTGGGCCCCATTTGGGTAAGTGAGTACATCAACTTCCTGGGGTTGTAACTTTTGCATAAAATCTCCATTTTAGGCATATAATATCCAATTGGAAAGATCTATCCGAGGAATAGAATAGTCGGTCAAATTTTTTCATTGACACATAACCCAAAAAACGTCGTTTAGGGCCTCAAATTGGCTCTGGAGGTTCAGGACCCAAAAAACTGCTAAAAATAGTAAATTATCAAAATTGCTAGAAAGTTGTTTTGAGCTAGCTGGAAAAGTTGGGTGGCCAACGATATCCACCTAGATCAATCCTCCCTCCTTAGGAAGTAATGGTCTCCTTTGCGTTGAGTTCCCCCATCAGATGAGGAAATTTCTGGTGAATTTGGCCTCGGGTGAGCCAGTTGCCTTGGTGCAGGAGCTGCCCTACTTTAACAACACAATAAAGCTGGATCCTTTGTTGTTGATTTCCCTTGATCTATGTGTCCACAATATGATCATTGGATGCCTATTATATGCATTTGGGGTTGAGCTATGTTGGTTTCAATTGTTCTGCTACGTCTAAGGTGTCCAATAATGGTGGGAAATAAGGTTGAAGGAGGTCCACATTGAACACTAGGTGCAGGCCAAGGAAAGGAGGAATGTTGAGTGCAAAAGAATTATCCCCCATGGCCTTTGTGATAATGTACAACCCATAACGAAGTGGGCGAAGCTTCTAATGGGGTCCTGTAAGGAATTCTTTCTGCAAGTGCAACCAAACTTTGTCGCCCACCTGAAACTTTATGGCACTTGATGTTGATCATGGCGTTGTTTGTACTTGTCATTGGACTTTTGTAGGATATCCTGAACTTGTTGGTGGATGTGCTAGATCTGATCAATGAATTGGGTGTCTTTGTCAGCCTCAGTTGGAGCAGGAGATGAGTTGGTCAAGGTGACCGCAAGGGGAAGTGCAACATCTATGGGACCCAATGGTTGGAATCCCCACCCCACCTAAAATGGGTTATGGCCGATTGAGCTATGCAGGGCTCGGTTGTAGCTATGTTGGACCTAGGGGAAACTTTGATCCCATGTGTGGGGGTTCTTTGATTTATACATGCGAAGGATATGAAAAATCATTCGATTTACAACCTCGGTTTGGCCATCTGTCTGGGGGTGGAAGTCTGTGGATTTGGTGAGCTTGGTGTCCAGCAATGACCAGAGGATCGACCAGAATGTGCTGAGAAATCGACTATCCTGATCTGAAACAACGGTTTGTGGGATTCCAAAATGTACCCAGACTCATTCAAAGAAGAGCTTGGTAGTGGCCTCTGCTGTGATGCTCTTCTTTCAGGCAACCAAAATTGCCATCATAGAAAAGTGATCAACAACCACAAAAACACAATCATTTCCCCACTTGGTGGAAAGTTGGCCCGACATGTAGTCCATTGAGATGGATTACCATGGTCTGTCAGGAGTAGGAAGAGGGGTGTACAGGCCCTATTTCTTAGTGGTCGATTTGGCAATAGCGTAGGCAGTGTAGGACCTAATATACTTGCTGACCTCCTGTCGAAGTTTCGGTGAGTAGAAATGTTTTTGTAGCATCGCCACTATATTTTTGACACCGATGTGTCCTGCCACCTGACTTTAGTGGGATTCCCAGATCATCTCCGCTCGCTCTATTGATGGAACACAGAAATGGACCAAATGACACAACAACCCATCCTAAAGATGGAAATTATCGACAACTTCTTTTCCACCCAACAATTGGTAGGTGGTGGCGAAGTCAGGGTCTGTCTCATAGAGTTGGAACCATCCAGAGGTCTCATGGCCGCAAGAGTCTAGCACTGTGGCGAGTTCTACGACTAGTGGTCTGCTGAGGAAATCAACGACGTGATTGGTGCTTCTTGTTTTATACTTGATGTTGAGGTTGAATTGCTGCGACTACGTGGACCACTTTTGATGGCGATCATTTTGCAATTTTCCCTGGGTCTGCATGAACTGAAGTGGCTTATGATCAGTGTGGATGAGTTTCTCCTTCCCAAGAATGTAATGTCCCCACTGGCAACAGACTTACACAATGGAGTACATTTCTTTGTCATAAGTAGGGTACTTACGGATAGTATCTAACAGTGTCTCACTATGATAGGCCACAGGGTGGCCATGCTGAGTGAGAACGGTTCCCACAACATAGTCTGAAGCATCTATCTCAATCTCAAAGGGATGTTGTAGGTCTGGTAGTGAAAGCACTGGGGCTGGGCATAAGAACTACTTCAAATCATTAAATGCTTATTGTTGGGACCGACCCCATGCAAATTTCTCCTTACCACCAACCCTGTTTATTTGGCTGAGGGCCCATGCAATATGGGAGAATCCCAGCATGAACCTCTGGTAGAAATTGGCAAGGCCCAAGAAACTCTGAAGCTCAGTGAGTGTGGTTGGGGCTGGCCAGTCACGAATGACTTGGATCTTGGCTGGATACACATGTACGCCATGTTGATCAATGATGTAGCCTAATAATGGACCCTGTCCATGCCGAAGGAGAATTTTTCCAAGTTGGCATATAGCTTGTGTTGCCGCAGGGTGTGCAGAACCTGTTGAATATGTTGCAAGTGTTTGGCCCAAGTTTTGTTGTAAATTAGAATGTCATCCAAATATACCACTACAAAATTATTGGTGAATGGTCACAGGATATCATCCATCATCCTCATGAAAGTGGCTGGAGCATTTGTCAAACCAAAGGGCATGACCAACCATTCCANNNTCGGGACCTGGTGGTAGCAGCCTTCAGATCAATCTTACTGAAGTATTTTGCCACCGTAAGTTGATCAATGAGGTCATCGATTCAGGAAATCGGGTACTGATTTCTGAATGTGATTTTATTCAAAGCCCAGTAATCAATACAGAGTCGCCAAGTTCCATCTTTCTTCTCTACCAGCACGATTTGGCTCCTAAAAGGTGATGATATGGGACAAATGTGCCCCTTGTGGACCAACTCTTGGAACTGTCACTGGATCTCCTCATTCTCTAACAAAGAGCGACGATAGACTGGCCCATTAGGCAACGATGCACTGGGGGTCATATCGATGGGGTGATTGACCTGGCAGTGCAGAGGTACCCCTATAGGTGAGGAGAAGATATCCAAGTATTCTTCCACGACCTTATCTACTTTCTTATGCTGTGTGGAGAGGTCGGCTGCAGAGACCCTAGATGTGGTTGTGATATTTCGCTTATTCTGAGAGTGAATCACAAAGAAGACAAACTTCCTCGTCTGAGAGATGACCTTCCTGCATTGCTTAGTAGATATCAAGGAAATAGAACTAGGTGGGACTGCCTCGGGTGTCATGTACAATTTCCTGTTCAAAGTAATAATAACACTACGAGGCCTAGACTCATATACAACATGAAATTTCCATAAATAAAGTTGGCCCAAAAGAACATCACAAATTTCGAGAGGAGTAACATCACACAATACCTCATTTTTGAAGGGTTTGATGTCATACGACAGTCGACACTTTTGGCTAACGAGGAGATTGCTTCCTTGGCGGAGGCATCCAATGGTGTAGGGTTGTGAGTGTGGCATTGTTGGCAAGGCCAACCACTTGACGACCTCTGCTGAGATGAGTTTCTTCTAGCTACTACTATCAACGATGAAGTGTAGCCGGGTGCCTTTTACCCACATCTATGAATGGAAGAGGCACTCTCCTTCTTCTGGCTCGTCTGGTTCACCAGGATGGAGCTTGGTGGTAGCAACGGTGGCGCTAGGTTC
>SNQJ01S0008614.1:0-12146 GCA_010110895.2 Picea sitchensis | reverse complement strand
GCAGTCAGCAGTGTTATGCCAAGGGCTCTTATGGAAGTCGCACCACTTCCCAGTGTCTTTCTTTGTCTTTCTGATGTCCTTATTTGCTTGTAGCTTGGACTGGTTGTCTTGATACTATCCATATTTTCTCTATCCTTTGTTCTGTGGGGTGGGGCCGCCTTTTCCTGGATTTTGTTGTGAGGGGTTCCCAGGCCCAAATAGATGTGTCTTTTGTTTGATCTTCTGCTCGATTTTGACGGCATATCTATAGGTCGCGCCCAAGGATGAGATGTCCAGAAATTCCATTTTGGTCTAGATCTATATATGAAGAGCACTATGATACTTGAGCACCAGATGTTGCTCTGAATCTTTGATACCCATCTTGGTGTGCAAGGTATGGAAGATATTTGTGAAATCTAGCACTGCTTTGTCTCTTTCTTGTTGCAGTGTGGTCCATTTGGTATATAGGTCGTCATAACTTCTGACAGGGTAGTATTGTTCCTTAATAGCATCCCTGAAGGATTCCCAGGTGGCCGTGACTAAAAATAATGAGGGTTCCTCTGTTTCCTTTTGCTCACATAACGTTTCCCACCAATATTTGACACGGGGAACGAATTTGAGGAGTACAAAAGTAATCTTTTCTCTATTCGAAAAGTTATCGACAAAAAAATACCCTTTTAGTAGATTCAACCACCTGTCTACAACATTTGCGTCTATATGACCTTCAAATATAGGAATATCAAAGTTTATTTGTACCTTGAAGGGGGCAACACCTCTGTTCGAAGAAGATGCATTGCCTGTTGGTAGCCACCGAAGGATTTGGGCGAAACTATCCATCATATCATTCCTCTGTTGTGTGAGAGCTTCCTTAATCAACAGTTTCAAAGGATCTCTTGTCCCGTCATATTTCTTTTCTCCTGCCATGAGAGGTTTCTTGGGTGTGTGAGATCTTGTTTCCTCAATAGAAACAAGCTCGATACCCAAGTCATTGTACTCCGACCTCATTGGGGACATGCATTAAGACGACAAGGAGAAGAACGCTCTGATACCACTGATCCAGATTTTATGAGTAGAACGAAATGAATACAGGTTATTAACAGGTTCTTAACACAAAATAATAGAGATACAGTAAAACTGGTTTTCTATTCAATAAAGAAATAAGTTGGAAACTGTAAAATGCAGCAGAAACAAGCTTGTTGGAATGGTGTCGACTTATCTCTGAGAAGAGATGTGATGGCTATGCTCATTCGCAAGAAGATGATTACAATGAGGCTCTCAAGGAATTTTTACAATAAACAATATATTCCTAAACATCCAAAAACCTAACCCTAGGAAATGAAGCCCCAAAAGTAATGTGGGCCCCGTTTGGGTAAGTCAGCACATCAACTTCCCTGGGTCGTAACTTTTGCATACGATCTTCGTTTTAGGCGTATGATAGCCCATTGGAAATATATATCCGAGGACTAAAACAGTTGCACAAAATTTCATGCTGAAATTTTGCGACCGCACCATACCCCAAGAAATATCGTTTAGGGCCTCAAAACGGCTCCAGAAGTTCAGGACCCGAAAAACTGCTAAAAATAGTAAATTATCAAAATTGCTAGAAAGTTGTTTTGAGCCAGCTGGAAAATGTGGGTGGCCACCGATATCCACCTGGATAAGCAACCGAAAAATGATCGATCAGAATCATGATGTGAATATAGAGATGGAGATAACGATTTTTCAGTTCGCTACACCGGGAACCCGCGAGCACAGAAACCTGAGAAAGTATAGAACCAAAAACGCATAATAGAGTGGAAGAACAAAAGGTAAAAAAAAGGAAAGTTTACAAGAGGAAGAAAAAGGGAGAGAATAACTATATCGCTCAGACAACAACACCTACTCTCACAAATCTGAAACCATAGTAAGACATAAACCATGGAAAAAGAAACGCTATCTATGAAATATAGTTGGAGCCCAACAAACTCTGGTTGAATCCATAAGAGATGCAATTTACTTTGACTGCAAAATTTTGCATGTTATTTTATCTTAACAGTATTTTATGGGGATCCAACTGAAAAACAATGTAACAACAGATCCAAATGCAGATGAAACACCCCAACATTGCAAAGGTTAGGCAAAGAAGAGCAAGCAACAAACAACAAACCATTTAAGAAGCACCAAAAGGCCCACCTGCATCTTTGCAGGACCTGAACCATGCAAATTTGAATCAAACAATAGTAACCAACATCCATGGAACAAAGAAGCAAGCACTAACCAGTCCACCAGGAATGCCGCAGTTCCAATTGCGGTTGCTGAACCCCAAACGTGCAAACTGCAACAAGACGAACAAGAAAACAAGAACAACAACAAAAGGAAAATAAGAAATCAGTGGAGATGAAAGAAGCAAGCATGAACCGGTGAACAAACAATGTCATTGAAGTACAATATTGCCCAAATTGACTATAGAGAACATTGCATATAAAAAAGAAATGGAAGAAAATGCAATGTTGCAGCAAGAATGAACCAGTGAACCAACAATGTTGTTGAAGTACAATATTGCCTAGATTGACCACAAAGATATATATAAAAAAAATGGATGAAAATGTATTGTAACAAGCTTGATAAGTAAACATTTAACATTGCAAATCCTGTTAGGTAAACATTTAAGTCTGTCAAAAATTCTTTGTAAACATTTAAGAAATAATGCAGTGTGGCAGGTCTCTTACATACCAAATTTCTTTTATTAGAATTTAGTATAACATAGAAAAAGGTAGAGAATGTATTCGAAGGACAAACACTGGATATGCTATCATATCAAACATTGGGATAAATTTAGCTAGCAGAAAATGATAACACAAACATTCTAACTAATGCTAGCATTAATCCACCTTCAAGAAATGCATAAGAAGAATATATGGTTCAAAAATACTATATACGATAAAAAAGATTGGATATGCTAACATATAAAACATTGGGAATAGCGAAGCTGGCAATAAGACCACCAATCTGTTATCCAATCAAATCATTACAAATATGGTATTTTTTATTATATAAAAATCAATGTTTTTAGTTCCCTAGCTCCAACAATAGATATTATGCAAGTATTTGTGATCAAAGGACAAACTAATATGAGGTCAACGAATTATCGATCGCTATAGTCACTCTATGCCTACGACGGGGACTAATAATAACCATGTAAAAATCTCTCTCTCTAACATGTTTGAAAATAAAATATTTAGCACTAAAACCTTGGTTTTAGGGAATAGGACCTATTTCCCTCTCTTAGTAATGGTCAAATGCCCCTAGACCCATCCTCTTTGAGTAAAAATGCTTGATGAATAGAGAGGGAACATGTCATGGTTGGAGATATTGTTCATAGTTCTTGAGGCTTAAAAGATCTATTTTCCTTTGTAGGGCCCTTGGTTTTCTTTTTATCCATGGCTTAGGTTTGTATACCCATTAATGTACCCAAAAAGAATTAATGAAAGTCCTTTGTGGTGTTTCAATGCAACTTTCATGATAATTGAACTCAATAAGCTTTGTTAAATGCCTAAGTCCCTTGTTATCCTTCCTTGACCATTGTCAAGATCCAAAGACCCATCACTCCTGCTGAAAAACATATAATGTCCCTTGGTAAACCATTCATAGTCAAAATATCCCCAAAAGAGGGCATATTGTATGGGTTGTAGGTGTTTTTCATGGAAATTGAGCTCGGAAGCTTCATTGAGGGAACATGACCCTTTTTTTCCTCCCCACACTTTCATTAAAACTCAAGACTCATTCTTGGTTTATAACTAACCTAATCTAGATGTCCATATCCCATTCTAGGGTGATTGATATCATTCTAAGGTCATATGTGGTGGTTTGAGGAATTCCATGGTGTTTGATATTGATAAGTAAGATATAGGGTTGGAGGCTCATATTTCTCTCTTCTGACTATGTTTAAGGACCCAAGACCCATCCATGATGCCCAAGAAGTTGTAATGACACTCATATTGAAATTACATGCCAAATACTCCCTACAGAGGGATTGTGTCATGGCTTCTACGTCTTGTTCATGGTTCTTGAACTCAAGAAGTTTCAATTAGGGAACAATGCAATTGTTTCCCTCTTGACCATGTTTATATGTCAACACCCATTTCTGGTGCATAAAATCTAATCATGGTACCTTTATCCCACTAGAAGGATAAAGACCCCCTTATAAAATTCCTATATATTGGTTTGAGGACTTGTTCAAGGATCTTAAGCTTGAGAATATTCAAAAATATCACAAGCCATTTGTTTCTATTCTTTGATGACGATAGAGGCCTCACGACCCATCCATGTCTTGTCAAAAATTCTAATGACATACATATTCATAAAGGTGTGGTTCCATATAGTTTTTCATGGTCCTTGATTCTAGGAAGATTTGATCAAGGCCTAAGGGCCTTTTTCTCCTCCCTTGATGTGGTTTATAAATTGATAACCATTCTTGATGCTCAAGACCTAGATTCATTATTCTCATAACCCTCCATAAGGATAAATATACCCAACATGGGTCTCATGTGGTGGTTCAAGAATCCATTTATGTTGCTTGAGCCTAAGAAGCTATGTTTAGGAACTATTCTTGTTGTTTTCATCCCTTGACCACAGTCAAGGTCCTAGTGCTTCTTTTTCCCTACCAATACCATGGTCTATTCCTAGAGAACCATTTATGGTGTGAAAATATCTTGGTGGCATCGATATCTAACTCCTATGCCAAATACCCCCAACTAACTGTTATAACTCTGTTTTCCACCCTAGAGACACATGGAGGACCTAATGACATTGGCATACTGAGACACACTCTTCTACCTTGCATTTCAGATATTTTGAGGGAGTTTGTTCCTTTCATGCCTAGTAAGGTGCAATCAGTTGTAGGTTGCATCACTAAAAACATGCAACTAGTCATCAGGTGCATCACTATAACTCGTGACCACCACTATCACCTTTTATAATTAATGAGTTATGAGGAGATCAATGCCACGTGAGTTGTTTCTCTCATGATATGAGCTCAGGAACTCTTAATAGGCTCATATTTCACTAATTTGTATAGATCTATAATCATCCCATGGCCTCCTCCATCAATATATATAAAGAAGGAATCCAAAGGGAGAAGATGAAGAAGAAATGAAGTAAACTTATGGTATAGGTTTTCAGAGGAGATCATCAACAGATTTGGTCTTCATATCAAGTCATACCTTCTTGTGTGAGGGATATGGAAGAGATGGAGAAATGGCCAAGGATAACGTCAATCAAGACTCAAGGTAAACCATTAATTGATGTATATTTTTTACACTCATTAATATATACTTGCATGGTTTTCCCCTTCCAGTGGTAGTGTATTCAACTATAAATGGTAGATCTATTATTTCCTTGAGCTGATCAATTAGATATATATTATATTTGTAAATTATTAATGTTTAAAGAGGTTTGAGTTTAGTATTTTTTGTCTCCTTGTGTGTAGAAATTGGTTTGCAGTAGCTAGAGCTTCATCGGCCACAAATATCTGAGGAAAATCATCATAAATCTAGTATGCCATTCTATCTCATAGAATAAATAAGAACACATATAATAGATCAAGATAATACTTTTTTTTTTATATCCTATAGTATGTCTTGGATCACGGGAAAATCCAAAGGAGTGCTCACTTGTCCATGGCGGAGATTTCTCCATAACAAAATTGACAACTCCATCAGGGAAGGATATTTTAATCTTCCTTATTTCTGGAATTTCATTTTTTATTTTGGTCTCTAGAAGTATTATGTAGCTTATTTGTATCCCTCCCCACTATCTAGGTGTTTGGATCATTTGGATCTATCAAATTTGGGCCAGATCTGGGCCCTTTTCCTGATTTTTCCACACAATCACTCCTTCTCTTTGAGAACCAGAGTGATCAGTTGCACCTTCTATAAATATTAGGGTGTGACCTCCTACTTATAGGTCACTCCTTGCACCACTAACAGGGAACAACCTCTCTTGTAGGTGCATAAAAAAATCTTGTAGGGTGAAAAAATACTCATTTTTAGTGAAATTGTTTTTGGTTTTTTTCCTGAGAACCCTGTGAACTATTTTATTTGACAAGAGGCCCTTTAGAACTTAGATTATTTAGGAATTTTTCATTCTTATTTCCATGATATAAAAGAGAAAAAATAAAAATTTGATTTTATGATCATCCCTTTTTGGAGCATTTTAGGACATTTTTTAAGGAGTTGCATTGGCGTGTTGGTTATATATTTTGGGGTTTGAAATTGTCTTTTGGAGTGATTGATAGTCCCATTTGGTTTTGAGTGGTTTTTAGTTGAGATTAAACATATATTTTCCTTCCTCTACATAGATTTCATTAAAAGAGAAAGTTGCATTATTTTGTTTCTTTTGGATTGGAAAATGTCTTAAAACACCATTAAAAGTTTTATTCCACTAACCGTGCATAATCAATATCTTAAAAAGAGAAGAACTTAATTTAAAATTCATTGGAATATTTTCTTTATAGAAAACCAATATTAGACTAGGATTTAGGGCCTTAGTGTAAGTTTGGAGAGTAAATTATCCAAGGTAACCAAAACCCAAACTAAGATTCATTAGTGAGTGCATAAATCCATTAGTAGAAAGGAGTTCTTTCCTGGAAGCTACTCTAACATAGGATTCAAGAATGAGGTCTCACTAAGGCAAGTGGAGTGATATCCCCTCTTCGCTTGTTTTGGTATATGTTGAACTACTACATGTATGGGGGTTTCGAAAGTTCCACACCTCTCTGTGAGGTAGCACTTATTGAAGCTTCGGGATTACTTTCCCTACCCATATGTGTGGTCCCAACCCATGAATACTTTCTTGATCACTAATTATGAAGTGGTAACTATAGTGGCCTTTCCTAGGTATCTATATAGGTGATTGTGATTTGGAAGTTCATGCGGTACCTAAGGAATACATTGAAGCTCTGTTTTAGTTCCCTTTCATGGTTCTTGTCTTCAAAAGGATACTTGAACTAGTAAGGGTTGTTACATGTGGGTTACTATAATTACCTATCACTGTTGTAGGAAAATTCCCCTACAAACAGGTGAATTCCCTCTTGGATATTAGACCCCTATAACCAAGATGGAAAGGTGATAACATTGGACACTGACATTCCTTATAACGAAGCTAAACTAGTCAAGGAATAAGAAGAAAGGAGTATAAATACTTTTAACAACGTTTGTCCTTTCTCGATCCAGGTTGATCTTGATCTCCAAGCTCTTCAGAAGTTCTTGCAATCTAATGAGAAACAACGACAAAACATACTTCCTATTCTACCATGATTAGCTTCAAAATAGATCTATCAAAAGAAACAAGTTCATGAAACATACACAAACTTGAAGGAAACAGGCCAAGCACATATATATATATTAATGAAAAGAAAGAAAAGTACTTACAACTATAGATGCAGATGCAACAGCCTCACCAAGATCTCTTTGTCCAAACCCTTGCTCAAAATTTCCATGATTAGAATGACTATACTTTCACCGATTATTCTCCCTTATGAGATCATAAGTTTGATGCCTTGAATGTATCCTCCTTTCACTATGAGGAGGCCTCCTTATATAGGCTTTGAGAGGCCCAACCACCTTAGAGATTCTTGGGATAGCTTGAGGATCTTTGTCCATCAGTTGTGGATCCTCCCTAAGATCCAGCCTTGACCTCAGATTTGAATCAAAATAACTTCAGAGATAAGGGGGATCTTCCCCTGATTTCCTTAACAACACAGCGCTCCCCTAGAATGGTGCACAGAGCATTGCAACACTGCCCCAAAGGAAAGAAAGGATCACTAGCACTCCCTACTAGTGGGTAGGGGAGCGTTGCCCTTCAAAAATGATTTTCAAGTGATCTTTGTCAAGGAAAAAAATTTGTACTCTTTGTCAAATGACCTATCCTTGTTTTAACCAGTCTCTGAGGATGTCTCAAGTGTTCCTATGATGTTGTTCAAGATACAACATAGGCAAGATGATAGTATGATATTTGCAACACTTCCGACACTTTTGGCCAAAGTTCGAAACTTGCGACACTTGTAATGACGACAATAGGTCATCATTGTAGTGAGTAATTTTGATGTGTAACAGATTGCCCCCCAAAGTGTGAAGTTATAAGACGAAAATTGATGACTGAAGTACTTTGTAGACTTTTTCGAGCAAGGGTATAGACTCGGAGAACCTGGTCGAAGATGCATACAACCATCAGACAAATGTTATGATATGTTTCAAACCCAAGGCAAGCATACCTATGCTTGAGTGATAAAGACTTCTAAGGTATGGCCACCATAAGATACACTACACATCTATAATTATATTGATAAAAATATATAGCCACCAAAGATACAATGTGGATCCATACCTCCATGACATGAATTGATCGTAGCCACAAAAAAATACACAGTGGAGCTACGAGATGATAAAACATAGCCACAGACCAATACAATGTGGATCTATGTGATAGTCTATGTATCAATATTCTCAAAAGGAACTCCGTCACAACCTAGGAAAAGTATATATCAAAGTGATCACTCAACCCAAGGTCTTCTTACCAATCCCGATACAGTACGAATTTAACCATGTGAATAGATGTGTTGATGTCGAACATGGTAGAAACCACTTGATTACTGGCTAATGAGGTAAACTGCTAACAAGTGCGAAGGAAATCACCATTGATGTCAATGATTCCCAAGGCACCCTAGTACATTCTAGTGAATGTGAATAAATGAGATGAAGTCTAACATTCATGGATTCATATGATCAGAGGTCAATGATGTAAACCTACTATCAGAAGTGAGGAGTCCTGCCATTGAGGCGTGAAGGTCCCAAGGTACTAAATGGTTTCTTTTCTAGTTCCCAGATAATGTGTTGAAGTCAACAGGAATAGACTTGTCGAAGGAGGCCCTTGATGTATCCCCCATCAACAACACAAAACTAACATAGATATATAAGGTGGTGAATCAGATGATAAGATACTGACACTGGTGTTGAAACAGGAAATTTGTGATGGTTGACTCTTGAGGTATATACTTCCCTTGAACAGTGAGTCACAACAACAAAAACATGACATGGACCAAAACATGATGATGCAGTGGATACTGTGAATTTCGTTGGGTTATCCAAAGGAGTAAAGAAAATCAGAGGATTGGTTTAGTGGATTAAAATGTATGCAAAGACAAAGTGCCATGTTTAAGGGTGCCCGTAAGAGTGACCTGTGATGTTTTCAAAAACTGCTTGGTTTGATTCCTTCAAATATTTCCCCCAACCATTAGACAAGTACCTCTTTTTAATTTAACGAGCTCGAGGAGGGTAATACATTCTTGATATAACTCACCTTCGGTAAGTCTCTCTTCCTTTGTTTAATGAACTGGAATAAGTAAGGGTTTGGTCCCATATGGGCCCTTCAATGTATGATTTTTTAACGAGTCCAGAGAAGGTAAAATATGTGATTTTTCATGTTTAGAGAGTCTGAAAAGAACTTAAAGACGACTCTGGGGTTGTCCTTTTTCATAATGTTAGTATCGTGAGGCTGAAAAAGAGATAAATTATCACTCGAAAGACACCCTTTCAAACCTTTTAACGAGTGGGAAAGGAAGCAAGATCACTCGACAATATTTTCATTCTTAGAGAGTCGGAAAAGTGATTAAAGACGACTCCAGGGGGTTCCTTTTTCGTGTATCCATGCGAGTTTGAAAAAAGAGATAAAATTTTACTGGATTGCGTTCTCATGTTTTTTCCAGCGTGAGAAGGAACTAAGACCATGCTCGGTATTGGTTTCATTTTTACACAGGCTTGAAACAAAATTAAACTATGCTTGTAAATTCCCAACGTAATCTCCAAAGGTTGGGATACCCATGGATGGTTGGTATTCTACCCCCAGCTTGAAAATATTTTGGCTTAACTCTAGAATGATAATAAAAGGCTGGAGATATGCCCCCCCAAGATTCATTTCATTCACCGACTTTGAGGTTGCCACCAATCTCTGTACTAGATGGAGAAAACAGATAAAAATGGATGAAATGAAGGTTCAAAAATGAGACCTAACAAAAGACTCGACTCAACATCTACGAGATCTAGTGAAAGACTCAAACTGACGGGAGAGGTGACTATTTTATTTCTTAAAGAGGTTGATGCGAGAAGAGAACTATGCTCAAGGATCTGGGTTCAATCCCCATATTTATGTTTCATCTTTTAACGAGCTTTGTACAGAGAGGAAAACTATGCTCATAGCCTCTGTTTCATTTTTTAACGAGCTTGCCACAGAGAAGAGAAACTATGCTCGTAGCCTTTGTTTCATTTTTTAATGAGCTTGCCACTATAATATCCCAAGGATGTGCCCCAATTTCATTATGAATTGTAGTTATGTTGTATAGGTTGGTGAGCCAAGTTTATATAAGCTAGTGGGATTATGTGTTTATTAGGCTAGAGAACCTAAGTGTTGAAGGTGAAGACTCTGATTTTTGTACATGTAATGATGCACATTATTAATATAAAAAAAAACATCTTTGTGTATGGGCCAACCACTATGAATGAATGATGGGGGACTAAGCTTCCACAAAGTCTGAGTAAGGGAGAGGGGGCTGAAAGGTTGGGAAGAGGGGCTAAGCTTAGGATCTTAAGTCCTTGGGAATAATAATTCAATCTTAATCCAAAGCTGTGTAAATGTTTATGTTTTATCCTAAGTTCCTGGAAGGGGGAATGTGTGAAAAATGGGGAGCATGCATCCCTAGGGAGATAGGTGTCAACTTGGGTGCATGCAATTAAAACCAGAGAAGTGAGCCATGTTGGGGTAGACCTCCCATTCTCCATCCCCTATCTGAACTCACGGGTGTCAAGGATCGACCTATGTTTTTTTTCTTAGTGTTTGTGCTAGGGAAATCCTTACCTAAACTGATAAGTCTATGCGTGTGATCTATGCACACCCTCACACATCTCTGAAACCATAACCATGAACCCATTCTGTGTTGCATGAGGGAGAAACCCAAAGTTTCCTAGGTCATGTTGTGTTATCCCAGTGGGATATTGTGGTAGCGTAGATCCTGACCGTGTGAGCTTGTTGCCATTGACTGTGTGTTTTTGAGCCTTGTTGTTGTGTCCTCACTATGATGGAATTGTTAAAAAGAATAGGTTTCCAAACCTGAGAGTGGGCTGAGGAAGTAAGAACTCCTAGAAGGGGTCCTGTAGCTGGTACATAGCTCTAAGACTCCTGATTCAGTCTATTCCTGAAGCCCAAGGCAAGGGAGGTCTAGCAACCAAAGGACTGTCTTGGTGACAGTGAAGGTGTATACTCCTGCGGTGGAACAGGCATGTGGGGAACGAAAGTCTGTGAGCAGTGGGCGTAACTGACTCCTGGGAGAGAATTCTTCCTTTGTGATTGTGTGTCTTTCGTTGACCTTGCCTAGCCTAGGATTCCCTTTCTTGATGGAGCTTAGTCCCATCTCAGGGGTGACCTACTGCTTAGAGTGATGAGTAGCATGGTCTAAGTCTAGGAGGTTCATGGAAGGTCTACACACAATTGGTGGAATTACCACAGTTTCAAAGATAATTATCAGTTTATGCTTAATATTTTTTTTGCATGTCTGCGATGCTTATATGTTATCATGTATTCTGTTGTGCATATGAGTTATTGTTAATGTCCTTGGTGATGTATATTAGAAGCAATCTTGTTCTTACTCTATGTTGTTTGGTTAAATCTGTTAATTAGACTTAATAAGTATGTTTTATAAATAAGTATGATAATGTTCTGCGTAGTAGCGTTTTTCCGGCCGTGGGGTTGATGATTGGGGTCATTACAATATGGTATCAGAGCCCAAGGTTTCAACACTGAGCTTGGATGGGTCGGATAAGTGGCCTTTGGACCCAAGGTTTCAAGAGGAAATTGTGTCTAGAGGAATAAATTTCAACCTTAGATTGTTTCTAAGTGCCAAAGGGTTACATTGGCCATGTTACAAAGCTCAGGAGGAGTAGCGGTAGAATAAAACCGCAGTCAATGTGGTATTTGACCACAGAGAGAGAGGGCACTTGTTGTGGGGTATTCTACCCTACGGACTAACAAGCTAGGGTTTTGAGCTTGTACGCAGATCATGACCCTTAAGAATTAACTTTTAACCTTCTACCCAAAATCTCAACCCCTTTTCTCATGCAAACATGGGAAGAATCGACTCA
>SNQJ01S0008613.1:532199-547342 GCA_010110895.2 Picea sitchensis | reverse complement strand
CCACTAAACATACCTCAAATATGTATTTGGTTCTCCTAAGAGTCTCATCTTCTCTGTGTAGACCAATAACCATGTAAGCCACAAATTTTCTCTTCAACAAGTCAAAAAATAACTTAGATCCCTCGTCTCCGTACTAGATTCATTGTAGTTGAGTTTTGACTTGATCCTCTCTAGCAATATACTCCTCCTTGTGAACCACCATATCAAACTGAGTTGCATGATTTTGGAGGTTGATGTTATGAAGGTCCTCCTCCAAGAGAATACACACCTCCTCTAATTTGTGTCGATATCTCTCTCCTATGTTTTTGTACAATCATGTGAAAATATCAACTATAAGAATGCAACAGAAATAACAAGATCTTGAAATATTAACCATGCACACTAGACACAAGAACATAAGAGTTTATCCTAGGAAACCCAACCTTGGGAGAAAACCTAACAACCTTTTAACAGAAGAATTCAATCCAAGATATTATGCGTACATCACCATCAATAGCCAAAATACCATACAAAGAATATCCTTCCCAAGGATAGATTCATCAAGACCTTGCGCCTCAATTAGATGACCAAGAGAAACCAAGAATAGCATTCCTAAGTGTGCAGCACTTATCAAGATACAAGAAACCAAAATATAGCAAAATTACCAAATTTGTAGCTACAACTTCCTTCTGTGAAGTGCAGAAGGAGTTGTCTGACTCTCCAAATTAAATGATCCAGTCTCGTATTTATCTAGGTCTTTAAATTACTTTATTATTTTAAGTCTTTTACTAGTCGAGTCAAATTCTCTTCTCGGGTATTCAATTTCTTTCTGGGGCTTATCTAATGGTCTAGATGGGTCTTCTTGTACTTTTTTGTGAAGAATGACTTGTTGGAAGTTGCAATCCTCAAAAGTTGTGGACATGTTTGGATGTTTTTTGTAGATGTAATTTCGGGGAGAAAGAGTTTGTGTGCCTAGGAGTGACGAGCTATCCGAAATTCGTCAAAGAAGCATACATTTTGGCTACTGGGAGAATTTGTGTTGCTATGAAATTCCTGAAGTCCCAAAAAGAATAATTCTTGTCCAACCTATGCTGGAAGCCCTTGAGGGAGTTGAAAGGCCTAAGGGATTATGAGCAGTGAAGGGGGATTCACTCCCTTGGGTCGTGCAGGTTGAGGGGAAGAGCATTGGTGGATTGGGATTACCTGTGAGTTTGACTATTAAGAAGGGGAGATTGGTTAGCCTTAGGGAGAACCATCTCTTGTGGATTCATAGCCCCAACTCAAGGGTGTATTTCTATTGGGAATGGGAGAAACACGCTATAGTTGGGAGGAACATCCGTCCTCTGTATCGGGTTGCACATTTCATTAAGAAGTGTTCTTACATGTGTTTATTCATGTTAATTGCTGATGCAATTGTTGTGCAATTTACTCTGAGTTATATATGGTTATCATTGCTTGCATATGAAGCGCTCTATGGTCCATATTTTGGTGTGCATAATGGTGAACGAGCGGTGTATCCTCAGACTGAAAGAACAGTGAACGAAAAAAGATAGGATTGTGATGTGAATTACCTGCAAAAGCTTACTCGGGGCACAGGAGAGAATCAGGAAGTAAGAATTGATAAAGGGAAGTGTATTTATAGACCCTTAAGGTCTAAAGGGAAAGGGAAAGGGCATAGAACTCATGGAAAGATGAAGAAAATAAAAATTGATCAATATGTTGGTGGGAGTGTTGTCGAGATATATTTGCAGGTTTCAGCTCAGTTCCATGCATTTAATTTGATCCAGATAGTACTGTTTATTATTAGTATATGATCTCGTTGATTCTATATAATTCATTTCTACTGTTCTTTCATATTTTGCTGCAGAAGTCCAAGAGGGGCAGATGCAAATCTTCACAAATTTCAAGCATTTGCAAAAGTCATGAAAAGAAATCGAACACTAAATTAGATGTTATAAGGGCTGACCCTCCTGAGATGCTTTTCCATATTGTCAAGGCTGACGATAAAAAGGATTACATCCACCTGAGAGCACGAAGACGTCAGGCTACCAACAGTCATAGCCTTGCAAAAAGGGTAAATATATGCATATCACACTAATGATTTATCTCAATACCAACGTAGTAGATTGTCTCCATTAAATTTTTATCCATTGTAGGCCAGAAGGGAGAAAATCAGCGAGCGAATGAAAGTTATGCAGGAGCTTGTTCCAGGCTGCAACAAGGTATACATAATCGTACTTCTTGGTCTCATTTAATTGAAAGTTCAAATCACATTATTGATTGAATTCTTACATTGGTTCGTTGATGTGTTAGTTTACATATTTTTATCAATGATTAAGCGGGTGGTATGGATCATCGAATGACATATTTATGTGGTCTATGAAAGTTATCAGGTTGCAGGAAAAGCTTTTGTCCTAGAGGAAATCATCAACTATGTGCAGTCCTTACAGAAACAAGTGGAGGTAAGAAATACAAAATTAAAATGACCGTGAATGACTTAATTTCTTCATGATATGAATACATGGAAACCTGTGACTTCCAGATTCTTTCCTTGAAGCTCGCGTGTGTTGTTCCTCTTTGCGACTCTGGCCTTGAAGTAAATGGTCACCTGTCTACAGAGGTGAGTTCTAATTATCTACTCTGATAGTCTTTATTTTCTGTTTTTGAAATATGTATGACTGATCTAAGGAATCCAATGGGCAATTCCGAACAGTGGTCAAATGTAAAGCAGGTTCAGGACATTCATGGCATCCTGATGCCCCCAGAAACAATGGAAATATTTTAAACTGTAACCAGTTAATTTTCGCTATCCTTCATAGCCACTTAATTTTCGCTGCTATCCAAGACAGACAAAGTGATAGGTTTATACGATGTCGGTGCTCAATCAGACGTTTATTTTATTTTTTTTTAAGCATGGATTTGCATGAACTTGGGTTTAATGTTAAAAACTCTAATCAACTTGGATTTAATGTTAAAAACTTTAATCATAATTAGTTAGTATCTAATTGTTATACAGTTATAGGATAGTTATGATATTTTTGTATTATATATGTATGTTTATGTACATAATTATTTACTTATTAATGATTATAAAATATGTTTTTCTTTCAATATTTTATTTTCATCATTTACTTCAATTATTTTCGTTAAGTTTTTACATTTTTCTTTATTATGAATCTAACATTTAATATGTATAAACAAAAACTAAAAAATCCAAATATATATATTTTTATCATAATTCCTTGTATTATATAGTTTTATATTTTTTAAGACGATTTATTTTAATGGCATTTTCATTGCACTTTGCATCTTTGAATTTAATTTTTCTTGCAGAATTTAAATATTTTAATAATTTTAAACTCTTTATGTATAAATGTCAATAGGTTCATAAATTTAAAGGGCCACAGGACAGTAACAGCACAGTCGTCATCGTGAAATATATATATATATATATATATATATATATATATATATATGTGGTTGTTACATATGGTAAATGTAGTGATGTCTCCGTTAGAAAACCAACCTTACCTCTATATTCCAAATCGCTAATTATATATAAAGATTGACCAACCTTACCTCTATATTCCAAATCGCTAATTATATATAAAGATTGAATTTTAAAATTAAATAATGCATCACCGTAATGACAAAAGCTTCTCTTTGTTACACCAAAAAAATCGATAACATATGACCTTCCTATTATTACTACATAGGAATGTGATAATTATAATAATATTTATTTGATAAAAAAAATTGTTCATTTCCCAATAAGAAATTAAAATTAAATATATATTTTTAGTAAATTTTTGAGATATACTAAACACACAGAAAAATAAGACCATTATATTTGTAATGAGAATGTATCTGGATTTTTTTTAAAGAGCAAATTGTATTTATTTTTACAAAACCTTAAGTAAAGACAAGTGTATCTCCTCTAGTCAACACAAATTGAGTTGACAAATTTAATATCAAATTATATGTTATTATTAATTAATTTAGTTGAGAAAATTTAATATCAAATTATATATTATTATTAATTTTTTGATAGAAGTGGAACCTCTATCCTAAGATTATCTATCCTTCTAACCTTATTACAATGAGTTAAAGTCCACTTTGTGGAAAAACCATCTTAGCTAAAGTCCCTCTCAGATCAACGGTCAAGATCTCCTTCGGGTCTCCGGACTTCGGAGATTTTGAATCTCAACTTCTCGTTTCTTCTGACTGGATATCTTCCGAAATGGAAATTATGTTGACATCTGTCCTCTTTAATCCAACGACTATCCTCCTCTCCGGGACTACTTCCTTTTTTATTCTTTGACGCTTCTCTTTTCCATGAACGCTTTCACCCATAGTCAATGATCTATTGACACTTACCCTCCCCTCTTGGCGATCAACGACCAGGGTCTTCTTCGAGTCTTCGGTGTTCGAGACTTCGGGACTTTAGGATAATTGTTTCTTCATTCTCCTCTAGAGTGGTCACCTGCTGAATAAATCATAGGCGGTGGAGACCGGTTGCTATCGGTTAACACTTCCACTTACACTGTCCTTCCACTGAACTAAATCAACGATTGAGAATGCACCAGAAGTGATCTTCAGATTGGACGGCTCAGAGAAACTTCCGATCTTCGTCCTTCGAGACTTCAGGACTTTTGACATTTGTTGGTGATGAAACTCCTGAACTAAATCTCTCAGAGTGATGTATCTTTCTTACGTCACCTTTTGACATGGCATGATCCAATTTCCTCTTAACACTTGTCATCATCTAATTATGCCATGTGTACTTGTTGACATGGTCTTCCACATGTCCTTGTTGACGTGTTCTGCTAGATGTCCTTGCTGAGGTGGTTTGCTAACGTGGGTGAGATGTGTAAGCAGTGTAGTGGAGTGTGGAGGAAAAGCGCGGTAGTGGAGTGTGACGTGTAGCACGTAGTGGGGTCTGACGTCGGAGTGCGGAGGTGGTATGTATGAGTTGTTTGGTGGTTTACTCAGAGGTGGGGTTAGGCAGTAAGTGGTAATGAGAGAGGGGGGTCTAAGTTGACAATAAGGTGACACGTATGAGGGTCCCACATGGGAAATACCACCAACTCGGACCCCCCCCCACCCACGGTTAAGGGAAGAAAGGTCGGGGGGGTTCCGATATGCCCTATCGACCGTATATCTAATTGCCTAATTATCGGCCTCTAATATTAGTTCACCCTTCTTCTAACTTATCCTGTCCTTCCACTTATTTTGATCCAATGGCTGATGAAAATTCGAGTGATCGATATCTCAGATCTCAGCCCTTGCTTATCCTGTGCTTCCACCTAAATCAATACGACGGTTGTTGGTCCTCTGGATTGGTGATCCAACGACCACTGTCTCTCTTCCTCCTGAGCTTCTGATCTCTCTGACTTAGAAGGATTTCTAAGTTTTCATGAGTCTCTACCTTTTCTCCTCCTGCGAGTCTGTCTCTTGGACCTCATCTGCACTTCTGGAAACCACTATCTCTTCTGAGATTTTGCGTCTTCAGCGTTATCAAAGTTTGGATCGTTGTTGTTCTTTCCATCAATGACAAACACATTCTTCTTGTAAACATGCCAACATTAAATAGGTACATCAAGGATCCAATCAACTACATGTACATCGTGGAATCCACCAAATATGAATCTGAAGTAGAATACCTCATCTTCTTAATATTTTTCATGATAGGTGTAGCTCTGGACTTATATTCCATAATTTTGAATCTCATCAGACCTCTAATCCCAAGAGTACATGCAGCTAGTATCCTCCATCTTGAACTCTCATGCCAACTCACTCTGTCACTAGAGTAAGTTATACTATCTAGTCAACCTCATTGGTTGCTCCCTCTTTTACTGAGACAAAATAAATACCCATTCCTCCTAACTGGCTTCCTCCTCTTTCCCTGTAGAAATATCTACTAAAACAAGTGTATCCTCCCATGATATCACACATCTCCTCGAAGCCACCTAAAATCATAACACTTGTCTTTCATTCCTTGAATATGTCTCTCTCTCACTTAGATAGGAGGGGGAACTCCCTCTGAATGAATGGCTCTCTCTCTGATCCGACTAACTCTCTCTGAGATCATGCTCACTTTCATTCAACATCATTCATGTTTAAAACCAAGATCATAAAGTATCCATCCATCCTAGATTACAATTATCTCTATGAAACATGGCTCCATATGGGTCTATACAATATCTGGATCCATCTCCTCCCTTTGCATCTTTTGATCTCCTCTAAATTTTGTTCTCCAATGAATTTTCCTGGGAGGTTTATCCTCCCTACTGGATCCTAAGGGATGACTCCGTTAGAAATTTGGATCCCTATGATATGGTACTTTTTGGGGTCTCCTTCCTCCAAATTTGAGATAAGGAGTGTTTCAATGTGTGACAGGGAGGGAGAGGGAGATAAAGAGAGGNATCCTTTGACGGTTGAATTTTTTACCTGTTTGGGAAAAAATTTAGACTACAATAACTTTTGCATATGGAATCATATTTTCGATCCATTTACACTTTCGGAAAGCTTTTGATGAGAACCTCACGATGGTGTAGTTTTATTGAGCATGATAGAACTTTAATTTTTGACCATGTTGGGATCCACTTGGATCAATGCAGGGGTTTTTCACTTGGAAAGAATGTCAAGGATTCTTTTCCAAGTAGTGATAATAGGTCCAAGGGGATCTTGGATCTAGTACATTTCGATGTCTGTGGACCAATGTCAATTCCTTCTTCGAGTGGTTACTTGTACTATGTGACCTTCATTGATCATTATTTCAGGAGGACATGGATATTATTCATGAAAGCCAAGGATGAAGTTTTCAATCGATTTAGGGAGTCAAGGGCTCAAGTATAGAATGCAATAGGGAAGAAGATAAAGGTCTTGAGGTCATATAACGGGGGCGAGTATACCTCCAATGAGTTCAGGTATTTCTAGAAGGAGGCATGGTTTAATAGAGAGTTAACAGTTCCTTTCAACCCACAACATAATGGGGCTGCATAGAGGAAGAATGAGACCATAGTTGAGCCTACCAAGGGGATGATTCATGACCAAGATATACCTATGTTTATTTGGGTATAGGTGTGTAACAAAACACTCTATGTTTAGAAAATCAGTTCTCATAGGATATTGGAGGACAATATTCTTGAGGAGGCATTCACAGGAGTGAGAGTAGAGATAGGGAATTTGAGGATATTTGGTTGTCCTGTTTACATCCATATTCCTAAGGAGAAGAGGATGAATGAAAAACGTTTTGGAAGGAAGGACATGTTTGTGGGATACAACAAGACTTCTAAGTCCTACTAGATCTACATTCCAAGACAACAAAAGATTGAGGTTAGTCGGGATGTCAGGTTTGAGGTGGAGTTGGCTTCCAGGAGGTCTCGAGAGACCACAACAGAGACATATGGTGATGAGCAGGATGAACTAAATTTTGAGGAGAGTACAGGTCCATCCAATATAGGGGTTCATCCTTTAGACCATGAGGATGAGTTAGAGGAGTCAATAGATCCAATGGACTCTCCTAGTGACAAGGACATGAGGCCTAGATGGATTTAGGATACTTTGAGAGATGCAAAGAATCATGCGGCCCCGAGGGGCACTTTCAAGGAGAGTGGGATTCCAAAAAGGTTTTCAAGATATGTGGTACTTATTAGTAACATCATTTATTGTAATCCTTCGAGTTTTGAGGAGGAAATAGGCTAGCAGGTTTGGAGGGATGCCATGATTGAGGAGTATCAATCCATCATGAAGAATGATGTGTGGGACATAGTTTTGAAGACAAGAGGGGAACTCTGTGGTGACTTCCAAGTGTATCTATGCAGGGGTAAGAGATATTCAGGAGATATAAATATCATTAAGGTACTCAACATTAATAGATCTCTAAATATTGCTATATTAGTTACAATATTTACTTAAGATGCAACAATATACAAGTATCAAAGCTAATATGAAAATATGAAGTATTAATTGTTTTTGTTCCATTTGTCATCTATTGTAGGAGACATCACCACTTTTGCCTCCACCTCTCGGGCTTCCTCTGAGTTCACTAGATCTAAGATCCCTTCGGATCTACTATCACTTCTTGGACAAAGGTCATTTTTCCAAGTGTACATCTCCTACAAATACCCTCACGCTCTGTTCAATGATATAAATTGGAAAAATATACAAGTGCATACCTTTTTGATTTGTAGCACCATCCAACTTGTCTTTTAATATGAAACTGGACACCATTAGTACATGAGGAAATTACAAATTCAAGATAGCATAAAGTTCAATGTCCAGGAAAAGGTCAATAAGCCTAAAATTTAAACTTTGACAAAAAAACAATTTGAGAAGTGAAATAGGTGCACTAGGGAAAGGTGAGTTTCTCCATACACAATTTTTTCCTCAACTCATCCCAATAAATTCTCAACGATCCTCACAAAGAAAGTTGTTGCAATTGCAGTAATGGGTTTTAGGTGAAATTTCAACTTCCACCAAGATGCAATATGAGACCACTAGGGGGTGCATTAGGCTAGGGAGATTTTATCTATGGAAAAATTAAACCGAACATCCTCCAATATGTTGCTCAACCATATTGATAAGTTCAGGTTTGTGCAACGGTGAATAGAAACTGTGCAATGGAAATATTTTGACTAGCTCTGATACCATGTTGATTTTTTATGATTATCGCATTTTATAGTTATTTCCTTATGATTAATAACAAGATTTACTTTCAAACAATAGTTATCATAGAGTAACTATACACTGAAAATATAAACTATAAGAATGCAACATAAATAACAAGATCTAGAAATATTAATCATGCACACTAAGAACACAACACAAGAACACAAGAGTTTATCCTGGGAAACCCAACATTGGGAGAAAACCTAACAACCTTTTCATAGAAGAATTAAGTCCAATATGTTACGAGTACATCAATATCAATAGCCAAAATACCATATAGAGAATATCCTTCCCAAGTGTGGCACACTTATCAAGATGTCAGAAACAAAGAAGGAATTGTCTAACTGTCCAAATTAAATGATCCAATCTCATATTTATACGAATATGAGTGCTTGTAGACGACCAACTTCTTATTATAGGTCTTCAAATTACTTTATTATTTTAAGTCTATTACTAGTCGGGTCTACTTCTCTTCTCTGGTCTTCAATTTCTTCCGGGGGTTTCTGTAATGGTGTAGATGGGTCTTCTTGTACTTTCCTGTGGAGAATGACTTGCTCGAAGTTGCAATCCTCAACAGTTGTGGACATGTTTGGATGTTGTTTGGAGATGTAATTTCAGGGAGAAAGAGGTTTTGTGCCTAGGCGAAACAGACTATTCGAAATTCGTCCAAGAAGCATACATTTTGCATGTTGGGAAAATTTGTGTTGCAGCTATGAAATTCTTGAAGTCTGAACAAGAATAATTCTTTTCCAACCTGTGCTAGAAGCCTTTGAGGGGAGTCGAAAGGCCTAAGGGACTATGATCATTGAATGGGAATTCAATCCCTTGGTTTGTGCAGGTTGAGGAGAAGAGCCTTGGTGGATTGGGATTACCTGTGAGTTTGACTATTGAGAAGGGGACGTTAGTCAGCCTTAGGGACCACTGTCTCTTGTGGATTCATAGCCACAGCGCAAGGGTGTCTTGCTATTGGGAATGGGAGAAGTAGGGTACAGTTGGGAGGAACATCCGTACTTTGCATCAAGTTTCACATTTCATTAAGATAAGTGTTCTTACATGTTGTGTTTGTTCATGTTAATTGCTGATAAAATTGTTGTACAATTTACTTTGAATTATATTTGGTTATCATTACTTATTGTGAGAAGAATGATGCATTTAATTTTTTTTTTGTGTGATTTAATGATGTTTTATGTTATTTAGTTGTTGTATGCATAGTTAAACAATTATATTTACCTTTTTGGACATCATAGAGAGTTACATGTGAATGAATGTCATACTCACTATTATTTGAGCATATAAATTTAGTAAAATCAATTTTTAATGGGTCGTTTTAGTAGTGGCGTGAACCACCTGGATTTGGGTACGCTACAACCCTAAACTAGGCTTGAAATATCACCTCATCAAGCCCACAAGAATCGTATCCTATGCTTTCACAAGTTATAATTTTAATTTAGTTGATTAATTTAAATTTAATATAAATATTCTATTTTCAGGCTCGGATGGTACGCAGTCCTCAAATCTACTCTCTTCCACTACCAAGAGAAGAGAAAATGGTTGTGAATGATGAGTAAGTGTGATCGATGATAGAATTGATGGGGTTGAAAGGGTTCCCTCTCTTAACATTGGTGGCCATGCTTTTATGTTTCTGCAATTGTTTAAAGGTTTCTTATTTTTTATTTTTCACAAATATTTCGTTAGAGAGAGTGCATTTTGTTTTCATACATTTTGTGGCTTGATGCAGATAGGGTTATTGGATGATTTTTCATTTTGTCTTGTGACCTATACATGCATGATGTGAGTTTGTAATTTAGTGGTCTCTTTGTACCTACCGCAAAGGCTTTTTTATGATAGGTTTTTGAGGATTGTGATGGTCATGTTACTTCTATGTGTGTTATGTCAGTGTGTCATTGATATTGGTTTGTTTTTTGATGTCACTTCTTTTCTATTTTAGAAGGGTTGAATGTTGTGATGCAGAGAATATTTCGTTAGAGAGAGCGCATTTTGTTTTCATATGTTCTGTGGTTTGATGCAGATAGGGTTTTTGGATGCTTTTTCATTTTTTCTTGTGACCTATACATGCATGATGTGAGTTTTTAATTCAGTGGTCTCTTAGTACCCACCACAAAGGATTTTTTATGATAGGTTTTTGAAGATTGTGATGGTCATGTTACTTCTATGTGTGTTTTGTCAGTGTGTCATTGATATTGGTTTGTTTTTTGATGTCACTTCTTTTCTATTTTAGAAAGGTTGAATGTTGTGATGGAGAGAATATTTCGTTAGAGAGAGCGCATTTTGTTTTCATATGTTCCGTGGTTTTATGCAGATAGGGTTTTTGGATTCTTTTTCATTTTGTCTTGTGACCTATACATGCATGATGTGAGTTTTTAATTCAGTGGTCTCTTAGTACCCACCACAAAGGATTTTTTATGATAGGTTTTTGAAGATTGTGATGGTCATCTTACTTCTATGTGTGTTATGTGAGTTTGTCATTGCTATTGGTTTGTTTTTTGATGTCACTTCTTTTCTATTTTAGAAAGGTTGAATGTTGTAATGGAGAGAATATTTCGTTAGAGAAAGCGCATTTTGTTTTCATATGTTTTGTGGTTTGATGCAGATAAGGTTTTTGGATGCTTTTTCATTTTGTCTTGTGACGTATACATTCATGATGTGAGTTTTTAATTTAGTGGTCTCTTTGTACCCACCACAAAAGAATTTTTTATGATAGGTTTTTGAGGATTATGATGGTCATCTTACTTCTATGTGTGTTCTGTTAGTTTGTCATTTCTATTGATTTGTTTTTTTATGTCACTTATTTTCTATTTTAGAAAGGTTGAATGTTGTGATGGAGAGAATATTTCTTTAGAGAGAGCGCATTTTGTTTTCATACTTTTTGTGGTTTGATGCAGATAGGGTTTTTGGATGCTTTTTCATTTTGTATTGTGACCTATATATCCATGATGTGAGTTTTTAATTCAGTGGTCTCTTTGTACCCGCCGCAAAGGCTTTTTTATGATAGGTTTTTGAGGATTGTGATGGTTATCTTACTTCTATGTGTGTTCTGTCAGTTTGTCATTGCTATTGGTTTGTTTTTTGATGTCACTTATTTTATATTTTAGAAAGGTTGAATGTTGTGATGGAGAGAAAAGGGTATAATCATATGATTTTATAAGTTCTTTAGTCATGCATACATCAACGTAAGAGATTTTTTTTTTTTAAATCAACATTTAATTTACAACAAAAAAAGTCAGCTTGGGTGAAACAAATGAAATTGTTTGTGCACTAGCTATATTCATAAATTGAAACCGTGCATGGATATGGTCAATGACATCAAACAATTTTATGGAATCGTTGCATTATTAAATTGTAGCCAATGGCCATATATTTAATGATATATCAAATAATATTAATAAATCAGCTAGCTCCAATCATAGATTGTATGTAACATTAATATCAAATACTGTTATGTAATGGATTTTATTTGACTGAATGATAGTTGTAGTTATGTATGTATTTCTAGCATGACATAAGTAACTATGTCCATGCCATCTTTATATTTATTTAAACTATAAGATGTATTTTATGTTGATTAACTATTTAATTATTGGTCATATTAAGATATTAAATATCTCAGAAAAGTTCATGAAATACTTTTCGTTATATATTTTTTATTTTATTTAATTAATATTTTTTTATTTTAATTTAATTTAATAGTCAATAAGTTTAAGTCCCTAGGTTGGTTGTCTCGTTAGGTTGCCAAAATTGTACCTCCATTTTAAAACTAACGGAGTCAATGGATTATATCAACTAGTTACAACTATTTCTTTTGATTGTTGATAAATTGATCATCTTTTGAGTTTTTCAATACTGAAAGGGGTTAAGGTAGGGTTTCCCCTATCTCCCCTACCTTTCGTAATTGTTGCAAAATCGTTAGCTCCCCTACTTTCCCTAATTGTTACAAAATCATTAAATAGGGAGGCAAAAAATAGATCCACTTCTTTATCTAATCTTGTATATGATGACGATATACTTATGTTTTGTGATGGAACTGATACTGATATGATAAAGGAGATTATGGACTTATACTGTTTGGCTATATGTATGTAGTTTAATATGGAAAAATCCACTATTTCCTTTTTGTGAATATCAAGGAAATAAGGTATACTTTTCACAGTAGTTTCAATTTCATGAGTCAAAGTTGGAGGATGGATTAAAGTACCCTGGAATTTCCTCAAAACCAAATGAATATTTGAAAAGGGATTTCATCTAGTTGATCGATGTCTCTCAATGCTAGTAAAATTAGTTTTAGAAACCATAAATATATATTGGATGTCACTATCATGGATTCCCAAAAGTACTCTAGAAATTATTAGAAAATTCATTTTCATATTAATTTGGTTTGATTACTATGAAAAGAGGGATCCATCTTGTCAATTGGAAAAGGATAGTTGTCCCAAAAGACATGAGAGGATGGGGGTGTAATAATATATTCTTCTTCTCAAGACCCCTTGCATCCAAGAGTGCATGGAGAATCATTCAAGGGAAAGGAGTATGGTGTGGGAAAGGACTATGGTGTCGAGTGGTGTTAGAGAAGTATATATAGCTTGATGGTATGAAAGATGGGATAAGAAACCCTAGTAAGAAATTTTAGAATGTTTATGTCATATGAATGTTGTGATATTAGCCTTTCCTTTCCTTGAAAATTGGTTGGTGTAAAAATTTGGTAGTTGGTCAAAGTTTAAAGTAGGGGAGGGTCATTGGATTGGGTGTAGGGAGGATCGCAATGTGCCATATCATATAATTTGTCTCTGTAGGAATTGACGTATGTGTGAACTAAATCAAATAATGAATTCAAAAATGTCCACAATATGTAACTAAAAATGGTTAGAAATTTTCATTGCAAAACTTAAGTCCGGTCATGTTAGAATTAAGAAAGAAGAAAATATGTTGGTCTCTAAATCTCTCATTGTTTGTAAACAACCAGAGATGGATATAAGTGGTTATATTCATATGGTGAAGTTGGGATGGAGATGTGGTGGTGGATAAAATTTTGGAGGTTCAAATGCCATTAGAAATCCTGTATATTCATGTGCATATTATGAAATAACATTGGAGCTTTAACTTGGGACAACCTCCACAAAATAAATTGTGAAACAAATCTAGTATACTCTGCAAATCAAGTGGGAAACAAATTTTGATCTCATTGTATTCTGTACATATTGAAAAACGGTTTTAAAATGAAGTTGAAGATATTCTGTACATATTGAAAAACAGTTTTAAAATGAGATTGAAGATTTCAGTAGCTAAGAAATATGACAAGGGGAATTCAAAGAAGAAAGATTGAGAATATAAAGTAAAAATGAAAATCTTAAAAAAAAAAATTAAGCTTTACCTTTAATAATTTATTAGGTTATATGGCTGGAAAGAAATGCAATCATATTTGACAATAAGATTCTAAAATCTAAAAGAAAAAAAAAACTTTACCTTTCATATTTTATTGAGTTATATGGATTGAAAGGAATGCAATCATATTTGACAATAAGCTTCTTTCCCCTATTCATATACTACTAAAGATTTCAATATCTTAGTGATTTTCAAACAAATAAAATCAAATTGTTGATGAATTTATAGATAAGTCATAATTCAATATTCTTGGTTTTTTCTTTTTTATAAAACCTCACATAGAAATCACAAAAAAAATCCTTAAATACGATGAGATAAAGGAATATTATTTATAAATGACTTTTGCTCTCTTAGCGTCAAAAGAGGAATTGGACTTGGACCTAATAATTATGGAGAGATAATGGATTAAATTTATCCATCACTTTGGCAACAGAACGTGGAGTCAACAAATCACAAAGTAGGTGAAAAGAGAATATACTTCCAATTTTTTTACACTTCATCTTTTAGTGGAAGAAATCTTTGATAGGTTCATAGATTTTGATGACATGTTTTTCCATCGTATATAGAGGAGAGTTAAACAACTAATGATATGTCAAAGGAAAGATTAGATCTGGCTAGTGGCTATAATTGAACAACTCAGTGGTAGTATCTAACAATATGTTCATCAACTGATCAAGATATGTAATCTGTAATTTTATTTTTATAAATAAAGTTAAATTTTTAAAATGAAAAACAATGCAATGTGTAATGAGATATTCCCTTACAATTTTAAAAGCGCGTATGAAAAAAGAAATACATTTACATATAAGGACAAAAAGACGTGTCCGAAATATGTGAGCTTGAAGACATGTCCAAAATATGTGAGCTTGAAGAGGAAGAAAAAATCGTCATGCTGATATTCAAAGCCATAAAACTTGAGTGTGTTATTGCTTATTGTTTATCCTCTACCAAAATATATAATGTAACAAATAATCTTAATGGGCTGAAGAAGGTTCCATGGATTTAATTTACAAGAAAGAGAAGTAGCATTAACTTCGAAAGTTTCAATTAAACCGCTGATCAACCTTATTAAAAACAACACCATCCTAGTAAGG
>SNQJ01S0008613.1:501121-532149 GCA_010110895.2 Picea sitchensis | reverse complement strand
TCAACACTTAGGCTCCCCTGGCCTAACAAAACTCATAAGCCTACAGCTTATTCAAAACTTGGCTCACTAGCCTATAGAACATATTTACAATTCTTTTGCATATAACATGATCTGTAACGGGGCTCGGCCTTGGGGACACTACATATATGGTTATCATTTCTTGCATATGAATCACTCTATGGTACATCTTTTGGTGTCGATAATGGTGAACAACTGGTGTATCCTCAGACTGAAATAATAGTGAACGAAAAAAGACAAGATTGTGATGTGAATTAACTGCAAAAGCTTACTCAAGGCACAAGACAGAATCAGGAAGTAACGATGGATAAAGGGAAGTTTATTGATAAACCCTTGAGGTCTAAAGGGAAAGGGAAAGGGCATACAACTCATGGAAAGATGAAGAAAAGAAAAATTGATCAATATGTTGGTGGGAATGTTGTCGAGATATATTTGCAGGTTTTGTCTCAGTTCCATGCATTTAATTTGATCTAGATAGTATTCTTTATTATTAGTATATTATCTCGTTGATTCTATATAATTCATTTCTACTATTCTTTCATATTTTGCTGTAGAAGTCCAAGAGGGGAAGATGTAAATCTTTACAAAATTCAAGCGTTTGCAAAAGTCATGAAAAGAAGTCAAACACTAAATTAGATGTTATAAGGGCTGACCCTCCTGAGATGCCTCTCCATATTGTCAAGGATGATTATCAAAAGGATTACATCCACCTGAGAGCACAAAGAGGTGAGGCTACCAACAATCATAGCCTTGCAGAAAGGGTAATATATGCACATCACACTAACGATTTAGCTCAATACCAACGTAGTAGATTGTCTCCATTAAATTTTTATCCATTGCAGGCCAGATGGGAGAAAATCAATGAGTGAATGAAAGTTCTGCAGGAGCTTGTTCGAGGCTGCAAGAAGGTATACTTAATCGTAATTCTTGGTCTCATTTAATTGAAAGTTAAAATCACAGTATAGATTGAATTCTTACATTGGTTCGTTGATGTGTTAGTTTACATATTTTTATCAATGATTAAGCGGGTGATATGGATCATCGAATGAGATTTTTATGTAGTCTGTGAAAGTTATCAGGTTGTAGGAAAAGCTCTTGTGCTGGAGGAAATCATCAACTATGTGCAGTCCTTACAGAAACAAGTGGAGGTAAGAAATACAAAATTAAAATGACAGTGAATGACTTAATTTCTTCATGATATGAATACATGGAAACCTGTGACTTCCAGATTCTTTCCTTGAAGCTCGCATGTGTTGTTCCTCTTTGCGGCTCTGGCCTTGAACTAAATGGTCACCTGTCTACAGAGGTGACTCCTAATTATCTACTCTGATAGTCTTTGTTGGTCCTCTAGATTGGTGATCCAACGACCACTGTCTCTCTTCCTCCTGAGCTTATGATCTCTTCGACTTAGAATGATTTCCAAGTGTTCATGGGTCTCTACCTTTTCTCCTCCTGCGATCCTATCTCTTGGACCTTGTCTGCATTTCCGGAAACCACTATCTCTTCTGAGATTTCGTGTCTTCTATTTTCTCAAGGTTTTGAACATTGTTTTTCTTTCAATCAATGACAAGCACATTCTTCCTATAAACATGCCAACATTAACTAGGTACATCAAGGATCTAATCAACTACATGTACATCGTGGGATCGACCAAATATGAATCTGAAGTAGAATCCCTCATCTTCTTAATATTTGTCATGATAGGTGTAACTCTGGACTTGTATTCCATCATTTTGAATCTCATCAATATCCCCTGAATGAGAAAGATCTCATCTAATCTCATCAGACCTCTAATACCAAGAGTACATCCAGCTAGTATCCTCCATCTTGAACTCTCATGCCAACTCCCTTTGTCACTAGAGTAAGTTATACTATCTAGTCAGACTCATTGGTTTCTCCCTCTGTGACTGAGACAAAATAAATACCCACTCCTCCTAACTGGCTTCCTCCTCTTTCACTATAGAAATATCTACTAAAACAAGTGTATCCTCCCATCTCACATCTCCTCGAATCCACCTAAAATCATAACACTTTTCTTTCGTTCCTTGAATATGTCTCTCTCTCACTTGGATATGAGGGGGAACTCCCTCTGAATGAATGAATCTCCCTCTGATCCGACTAACTCTCTCTGAGATCATGCTCACCTTGATTCTGCATCATTCATGTTTAAAACCAATATCATAAAGTATCCATCAATCCTAGATTACAATTATCTCTATGAAACATGGATCCATATGGGTCTATACAATATGTGGATCCATCTCCTCCCTTTGCATCTTTTGATCTCCTCTAAATTTTGTTCTCCAATGAATTTTCCTAGGAGGTTTATCCTCCCTACTAGATCCTAAGGGATGACTCCCTTAGAAATTTGGATCCCTATGATATGGTACTTTTTGGGGTCTCCTTCCTCCAAATTTGAGATAAGGAGTTTTTCAATGTGTGACAGGGAGGGAGAGGGAGATAAAGAGAGGTGGTAGAGAGAGAGTGAGAGGAAGGGGTCGAGATATAGTGGGGAGGGGTACATGTATGAGAGAGAGAGAGCAGAGAGATAGTGTGAGGGAGGTGGGGAGAAAGAGAAAGAGAGGGAAGGAGGGTGGAGGGGGTAGAGAGAGAGAGTGGTGGATAAATGTGACTTCAAGAGCTGCCACATCACCCTATCCTTTGATGGTTGATTTTTTTTTACCTATTTGGGAAAAAATTTATACTACGATAACTTTTTCATATGTAATTAGATTTTCGATCCATTTACACTTTCAGAAAGCTTGCGATGAGAACTTCAAGATGGTGTAGTTTTATTGAGCATGATAGAACTTTAATTTTTATCATGTTGGGATCCACCTGGATCAATGCAGAGGTTTTGCACTTGGAAATAATGCCAAGGATTCTTTTCCAAGTAGTGGTAATAGGTCCAAGGGGATATTGGATCTAGTACATTTCGATGTGTGTGGAGCGATGCCAATTCCTTCTTTGAGCGGTTACTTGTACTATGTGACCTTCATTGATGATTATTTCAGGATGACATGGATATTATTCATGAAGACCAAGGATGAAGTCTTCAATCGATTCAATGATTTTAGGGCTCAGGTGGAGAATGCAATAGGGTAGAAGATAATGGTCTTGAGGTCATATAATGGGGGCGAGTATACCGCCAATGAGTTCAGGTATTTCTAGAAGGAAATATGGTTTAATAGGGAGTTAACAGTTCCTTTCAACCCACAACATAATGGGGTTGCATAGAGGAAGAATGAGACCATAGTTGAGCCTACCAAGGGGATGATTCATGACCAAGATATACCTATGTTTCTTTGGGTAGAGGCATGTAACAAAAAACTCTATGTTTAGAAAATGAGTCCTCATAGGATCTTGTAGGACAATATTCTTGAGGAGGCATTCACAGGAGTGAGACTAGAGATAGGGAATTTGAGGATATTTAGTTGTCCTGTTTACATCCATATTCCTAAGGAGAAGAGGATGAATCAAAAACGTTTTGGAAGGAAGGACATATTTGTGGGATACAACAAGACTTCTAAGTCCTACCAGATATAGATTCTAGGACAACAAAAGATTGAGGTTAGTCAGGATGTCAAGTTTGAGGTGGAGTTGGCTTTCAGGAGGTCCCAAGAGACCACAACAAAGACATATGGTGATGAGCAAGATGAACTGAATTTTGAGGAGAGTAGAGGTCCATCAAATATAGGGGTTCATCCTTTAGACCACGAGGATGAGTTAGAGGAGTCAATAGATCCAATCGACTCTCCTAGTGACAAGGACATGAGGCCTAGATGGATTCAGGATACTTTGAGAGATGCAAAGAATCATGTGGCCCCCAGGGGCACTTTCAAGGAGAGTAGGCTTCGGAAAAGGTTTTCAAGATATGTGGTACTTATGAGTAACATCATTTAATGTAACCCTTCCAATTTTGAGGAGGAAATAGGCTAGCAGGTTTGGAGGGATGCCATGATTAAGGAGTATCAATCCATCATGAAGAATGATGTGTGGGACATAGTTTCAAGACTAGAGGGGAAGTCTGTGGTGAGTTCCAAGTGTATCTATGCAGGGGTAAGAGATATTCAGGAGATATAAAGCTCATAAAGTTTCCAAACATCTTGGAGTACCATACTCGCTCTGAAACATGAATCCCTATGAGTCTATACAATATCTGGAGCTATCCGCTCCCTCTACATATTTTGATCTTTTATGAAGTCTGATCTCCAATGAATTTTCCTAGGTGGATTCTCCACCCTACAAGACCCTAAGGGATGAATCCCTCTGAACTTTGGTTCCCTCTAAGATGGTACTTGGTGGGGTCGCCTACCTCACCATTGGTTAAGCCACATGTTCCTCATAATAACTAGAAGGTTTGGAATTAATGATGTGATTCCATGTAACTTGAGAATATCTGAGGTAGTTTTCGCTTCCTAAAAGTATCATGGGGAGCTACATGCCATATTGCATCATGCAAGGTATCATGAAACCACGTTGGCCTCTTCCTGATCACTGCAACATCTCTAGTTAAATCCACTAACATGGATGGCTCTACTAACTCTTCCCAATGATTTGAAGAGTGAACAAATGGAATAGAGGGATCTATATGGTCATCTTTGGATCATTTTTCTCTTCACAATCAATATCCATGTGAAACCCTCTTTATCCCACAAAATTAGCCTTCTTTCTAGAAGCTTCTAAGTTCGTCCTCTTCTCCTTCGGTACATGGATGTATATGATCATGTACACAACTCTATGTCTTGATATACTACTCCATGTATCAAACTAGAGATCATATAATATTTCTCCTCCTGCAAAAGTCACTATAGCTCTTTCTCAGAGCTTCACTTGTGACATGCTTGAAACAAGAGAAATAACAGAAAGAAAAAAATAGCAGACATGAATAACATTCTTATGATAAGAAATAAGAATAATAACAATAGCATGAATATGAAAAATAGTCACTATATCTCCTTCTCAAATTTATCTCATGTAACTTTCACTGGACCAGAACAATGACAAGAAACTAGAAAAAAACAAAATACAAGAACAACATTTGTATGGTGTTGTGACCTATTATTCCTTCATGGAAACCTTCCCAGAACAAGAAAAAGAGTAAAAAATAGAACAACACTTCTCTAGTGTTGTGACCAATCATTCTTCCACAATAAGCTTCCCAGAACAAAACAAGAACAACATCGTTTCCATGGTACCATCCATGACATTTACAAGGTAACCTTCCTAGGACAAAAAAAACAACCAAGAACATATTCTGGAATAGATCAATTTCATCTTGTAAATGAGTGCATCATTAGTCATAAACAATTAGCATTGACATAATGATCATAGTACCAACATTATTCAAAACATTTGTTAGCAAATGTACTCAACATTAATAGATCTCTAAATATTGCTATATTAGTTACAATATTTACTTAAGATGCAACAATATACAAGTATCAAACCTAATATGAAAATATGAAGTCTTAATTGTTTTTTCTCCATTTGTCATCTATTGTAGGAGAAATCACCACTTTTTCCTCCAACTCTCGGGCTTCCTCTGAGTTCACTAGATTTAAGATCCCTTTGGATCTACTATCACTTCTTGGACAAAGGTCATTTTTCCAGGTGTACATCGCCTACAAATACCCTCATGCTCTGTTCAATGATATAAATTGGAAAAATATACAAGTGCATACCTTTGTGATTTGTAGAACCATCCAACTTGTCTTTCAATATGAAACTGGACACCCTTAGTACATGAAAAAATTACAAATTCAAGATAGCAGAAAGTTCAATGTCCAGGAAAAGGTCAATAAGCCTAAAATTTAAACTTTAACAAAAAAACAACTTGGGAAGTGCAATAGGTGCACTAGGGCAAGGTGAGTTTCTCTATACACAATTTTTTCCTCAACTCATCCCAATAAATTCTCAAAGATCCTCACAAAGAAAGTTGTTGCAATTGCAGTAGCACGGGTTTTAGGTGAAATTTCAACTTTCAGCAAGATGCAATACGAGACCAGTAGGGGGTGCATTAGGATAGGGAGATTTTATCTATGGAAAAATTAATCTCAACATCCTCCAATATGTTGCTCAACCATCTTGACAAGTTCAGGTCTATGCAACGACAAATAGAAACTGTGCAATGGAAATATTTTGACTAGCTCTGATACCATGTTGATTTTTTATGATTATTGCATTTTATAGTTATTTCCTTATGATTAATAACAAAATTTACTTTCAAACAATAGTTATCTTAGAGTAACTATACAATGAAAATATAAACTATAAGAATGCAACATAAATAACAAGATCTAGAAATATTAATCATGCACACTAAGAACACAACACAAGAACACACGAGTTTATCATGGGAAACCCAACCTTGGGAGAAAACCTAAAAACCCTTTTCTAGAAGAATTAAGTCCAATATATTACGAGTACATCACTATAAATAGCCAAAATACCATATAGAGAATATCCTTCCCAAGTGTGGCACACTTATCAAGATGTCAGAAACCAAGAAGGAATTGTCTAACTGTCCAAATTAAATGATCCAATCTCATATTTATACTAATATGAGTTCTTGTAGATGACCAACTTCTTATTCTATGTCTTCAAATTACTTTATTATTTTAAGTCTATTACTAGTCGGGTCTACTTCTCTTCTCTAGTATTCAATTTCTTCCTGGGGTTTCTGTAATGGTGTAGATGGGTCTTCTTGTACTTTCCTGTGGAGAATGCCTTGCTCAAAGTTGCAATCCTCAACAGTTGTGGACATGTTTGGATGCTGTTTGGAGAGTTAATTTCCAGGAGAAAGGGGTTTTGTGCCTAGGAGCGACGAACTATTCGAAATTCATCGAAGAAGAATTCGTTTTGCCTGCTGGGAGAATTTGTGTTGCAACTATGAAATTATTGAAGTCTGAGCAAGAATAATTCTTTTCCAACCTGTACTAGAATCCTTGGAGGGGAGTCGAAAGGCCTAAGGGACTATGAACATTGAGGGGGGATTCAATCCCTTGGTTTGTGAAGGTTGAGGGGAAGAGCCTTGGTGGATTGGGTTTACCTATGAGTTTGACTATTGAGAAGGGGATGTTAGTCAGCCTTAGGGACCACTGTCTCTTGTGGATTCATAGCCCCAGTGCAAGGGTGTCTTGCTATTGGGAATGGGAGTAGTAGGGCATAGTTGGGAGGAACATCTGTCCTTTGCATCGAGTTTCAAATTTCATTAAGATAAGTGTTCTTACATGTCATGTTTGTTCATGTTAATTGTTGATACAATTGTTGTACAATTTACTTTGAATTATATTTGGTTATCATTACTTATTGTGAGAAAAAGGATGCATTTAAATATTTTTTTACGTGATTTAATGATGTTGTATGCTATTTAGTTGTTGTATGCATAGTTAAATAGTTATATTTACCTTTTTGGACAGCATAGAGAGTTACATGTGAATGAATGTCATACTCACTATTATTTGAGCATATAAATTTAGTAAAATCAATTTTTAATGGGTTGTTTTAGTACTGGCGTAACCCACCTCGAGTTGGGTAAGCTACAACCCTAAACTAGTCTTGAACTATCACCTCAAAAAGCCCACAAGAATCGTAACCTATGCTTTCACAATTTATAATTTTAATTTAGTTGATTAATTTAAATTTAATATAAAAAAAAAGAAAAATTAGCCTCAGATGGTATGAAGTCCTCAAATCTACTCTCTTCCACTACCAAGAGAAGAGAAAATGGTTGTGAATGATGAGTAAGTGTGATCGATGATAGAATTGATGGGGTTGAAAGGGTTCCCTCTCTTAACATTGGTGGCCATGCTTTTAGGTTTCTGCAATTGTTTAAAGGTTTCTTATTTTTTATTTTTCACAAATATTTCGTTAGAGAGAGTGCATTTGTTTTTCATACGTTTTGTGGTTTGATGCAGATAGGGTTTTTGGATTCTTTTTCATTTTGTCTTGTGACCTATACATGCATGATGTGAGTTTTTAATTCAGTGGTCTCTTTGTACCCGCCACAAAGGCTTTTTTATGATAGGTTTTTGAGGATTGTGATGCTCATGTTACTTCTATGTGGTATCTGTCTATTTGTCATTGCTATTGGTTTGTTTTTTGATGTCACTTCTTTTCTATTTTAGAAAGGTTGAATGTTGTGATGGAGAGAATATTTCATTAGAGAGAGAGCATTTTGTTTTCATATGTTCTGTGCTTTGTGCAGATAGGTTTTTTGGATGCTTTTTCATTTTGTGTTGTGACCTATACATGCATGATGTGAATTTTTAATTCAGTGGTCTCTTTGTACCTACCGCAAAGGATTTTTTATGATAGATTTTTGAGTATTGTGATGGTCATCTTACTTCTATGTGTGTTCTGTTAGTTTGTCATTGTTATTGGTTTGTTTTTTGATGTCACTTCTTTTCTATTTTAGAAAGGTTGAATGTTGTGATGGAGAGAATATTTCGTTAGAGAGAGCGCATTTTGTTTTCATATGTTCTGTGGTTTGATGCAGATAGGGTTTGTGGATTCTTTTTGATTTTTTCTTGTGACCTATACATTGATGATGTGAGTTTTTAATTCAATGGTCTCTTTGTACCCGCCGCAAAGGATTTTTTATGATAGGTTTTTGAGGATTGTGATGGTCATCTTACTTCTATGTGTGTTATGTTAGTTTGTCATTGCTATTGGTTTGTTTTTTTATGTCACTTCTTTTCTATTTTAGAAAGGTTGAATGTTGTGATGGAGAGAATATTTCGTTAGAGAGAGCACATTTTGTTTTCATACGTTATGTGGTTTGATGCAGATAGGGTTTTTGGATTCTTTTTCATTTTGTCTTGTGACCTATACATGCATGATGTGAGTTTTTAATTCAGTGGTCTCTTTGTACCCGCCGCAAAGGCTTTTTTATGATAGGTTTTTGAGGATTGTGATGGTCATCTTACTTCTATGTGTGTTCTGTCAGTTTGTCATTGCTATTGGTTTGTTTTTTTATGTGATTTCTTTTCTATTTTAAAAAGGTTGAATGTTGTGATGGAGATAAAAGGGTATAAGCATATCAGTTTAGAAGTTATGTAGTCATGCATACTTCAATGTAAGATAATTTTTTGTTTTAAATCAACATTTAATTTACAACAAAAAAAGTGAGCTTGAGTTAAACAAATGAAATTGTTTGTGCGCTAGCTATATTCATAAATTGAAACCATGCATGGATATGGTCAATGACATCAAACAATTTTATGGAATAGTTGCATTAATAAATTGTAGCCAATGGCCATATATTTAATGATATATCAAATAATATTAATAAATCAGCTAGCTCCAATCATAGATTGTATGTAACATTAATATCAAATACTGTTATGTAATGGATTTTATTTGACTCAATGATAGTTGCAGTTATGTAAGTATTTCTAGCATGACATAAGTAACTATGTCCATGCCATCTTTATATTTATTTAAAATATAAGATGTATTTAATGTTGATTAAATATTTAATTATTGGTCATATTAAGATATTAAATATCTCAGAAAAGTTCACGAAATACTTTTCGTTATATATTTTTGATTTTATTTAATTATTATTTTTTTTATTTAATTTAATATTAAATTAAATATTAATTTAATAGTCAATAAGTTTAAGTCCCTAGGTTGGCTGTCTCGTTAGGTTGCGAAAATTGTACCTCCATTTTAAAACTAATGGAGTCAATGGCTTATATCAACTAGTTATAACTATTTCTTTTGATTGTTGATAAATTGATCATATTTTGAGTTTTTCAAGACTGAAAGGGGTTAAGGTAGGGTTGCCCCTATCACCCCTACTTTTCCTAATTGTTGCAAAATCATTATCTCCCCTACTTTTCCTAATTGTTGCAAAATCATTATCTCCCCTACTTTCCCTAATTGTTACAAAATCATTAAATAGGGAGGCAAAAAATAGATCCACTTCTTTATCTAATCTTGTATATGATGACGATATACTAAAGTTTTGTGATGGAACCGATACTAATATGATAAAGGATATTATGGACTTATACTATTTGGCTATAGGTATGTAGATTAATATGGAAAAATCCACTATTTCCTCTTTGTGAATATCGAGGAAATAAAGTATACTTTTCATAGTAGTTTCCATTTCATGAGTCAGAGTTGGAGGATGGACTAAAGTACCCTGGATTTTCCTAAAAACCAAATGAATATTTGAAAAAGGATTTCATCTAGTTGATCGATGTCTCTTAGTGCTACTAAAAGTATTTTTAGAAACCATAAATATATATTGGATGTCACTATCATGGATTCCCAAAAGTACTCTAGAAGTTATTAGAAAATTCATTTTCATCTTAATTTGGTTTCAATACTATGAAAGGAGGGATCCATCTTGTCAATTGGAAAAGGATAGTTGTCCCAAAAGACATGCGAGGATGGGGGTGTAATAATATATTCTTCTTCTCAAGACCCCTTGCATCCAAGAGTGCATGGAGAATCATTCAAGGGAAAGGAATATGGTGTGGGAAAGGGCTATGGTGTCGAGTGGTGAGAGAGAAGTATATATAGCTTGATGGTATGAAATATGGGATAAGAAACCCTAGTAAGAAATTTTAGAATGTTTATGTCATATGAATGTTGTGGTATTAGCCTTTCCTTTGCTTGAAAATTGGTTGGTGTAAAAATTTGGTAGTTGGTGAAAGTTTAAAGTAGGGGAGGGTCATTGGACTGGTTGTAGGGAGGATCGCAATGTGCCATATCATAGAATTTGTCTCCGTAGGAGTTGGTGTATGTGTGAACTAAATCAAATGTAACCAAAAATGGTTAGAAATTTTCATTGCAAAAGTTAAGTCCGATCATGTTAGAATTAAGAAAGAAGAAAATATGTTGGTCTCTAAATCTCTCGTTGTTTGTAAACAAATAGAGATAGATATAAGTGTTTATATTCATATGGTGAAGTTGGATGGAGATGTGGTGGTAGATAAAATTTTGAATGTTCAAATGCCATTAGAAATCTTGTATATTCATGTGTTTATTATGAAATAACATTGGATCTTTAACCTAGGACAACCTCCACAAAATAAATTGTAAAACAAATCTAATATACTTTGGAAATCAAGTGGGAAACAAATTTTGATCTCATTATATACATATTGAAAAAAAATTTAAAATGAGGTTGAAGACATTTGTACATATTGAAAAACAGTTTTAAAATGAGGTTGAAGATTTTAGTAGCTAAGGAATATGACAAGGGGAATTCAAATAAAAAAGATTGAAAATATAGAGTAAAAATGAAAATCTAAAAAAAAAAAAAAAAGAATGAGCTTTATTTTTGATAATTTATTGGATTATATGGCTGGAAAGAAATGCAATCATATTTTACAATAAGATTCTAAAATCTAAAAGAAAAAAAAGAACTTTACCTTTCATAATTTATTGGGTTATATAGATTAAAAGGAATGCAATCATATTTGACAATAGGCTTCTATCCCCTACTAAAGATTTCAATATCTTGGTGATTTTCAAACAAATAAAATCAAATTGTTGAGGAATTTATAGATAAGCCATAATTAAATATTCTTGGTTTTTCCTTTTTTATAAAACCTCACATAGAAATCACAAAAAAAAATCCTTAAATAAGATGAGATAAAGGAATATTATTTATAAATGACTTTCTCTCTCTTAAAGTCAAAAGAGGAATTGGACTTCGACCTAATAATTATGGAGAGCTAATGGCCTAAATTTATCCATCACTTTGACAGCAGAACGTGGAGTCAACAAATCACAAAGTAGGTGAAAAGAGAATATACTTCCAATTTTTTTATTCTTCATCTTTTAGTGGAAGAAATCTTTGTAAGGTTCATAGATTTTGATGACATGTTTTTTCATCGTATATAGAGGAGAGTTAAACAACTAATGATATGTCAAAGGAAAGATTAGATCTAGCAAGTGGCTATAATTGAACAACTCAGTGATAGTATCTAACAATATGTTCATCAACTGATCAAGATATGTAATTTATAATTTTATTTTTATAAATAAAGTCAAATTTTTAAAATGAAAAACAATGCAATGTGTAATGAAATATTCCATTACAATTTTAAAAGCGTGTATGCAAAAAGAAATAGATTTACATATAAGGAAAAAAAGACGTGTCCGAAATATGTGAGCTTGAAGACATGTCCGAAATATGTGAGCTTGAAGAGGAAAAAAAATATCGTCCTGCTGCTGTTCAAAGCCATAAAACTTGAGTGTGCTATTGCGTATTGTTTATCCTATACCAAAATATATAATGTAACAAACAATCTTAATGGGCTGAAGAAGGTTCCATGGATTTAATTTACCAGAAAGAGAAGTAGCATTAACTTTGAAAGTTTCAATTAAACGGCTGATCAACCTTATTAAAAACAACACCATCCTAGTAAGGCATTGCACATCGCTGACGCTGAGAATAATTATGTACATTTCAGTCATTATATCATTTAAATCTATATTTTTATAGCACTCATTATATCATTTAAATCTATATTTTTATATCATTTAAAATAATGAGAAATATTTACAATTTAGATAAATTTTGTTGAAAACATGTCAATGCATTTTCTCATATAGTTACATGCAGATGTAACTGAGTGATAGATGTTATATATACGAGCATACCCATAGAGGTAGAATACAATGCGAGCTAGAGAGCAGGGAGTTTGTGAGGAGACAGGGAGTTTGTGAGGAGATGACGATTGTATGCCTATGAAGGCTATTGTAGTTCTCCCTTGAATAACAGAAGACCGATAATCATTGCCCGTGGGTTTTTCTGGATTTGGGTTTCCACATAAATCACTGTGTCAAGTGTATGACTGATGTGATTGGTTTTATGTGTATTTGATCTTGCTTAGATTATGCTCTGTTATATTTTCTATGTTTTGCTTCCATTGCCTAAAAAGTGGTATCGGAGCTTAAAGTTGAAAGAGCAGAGAGAGAAGGAAAAAATAATTTGGCCATTGGATCGAAGAGACGAACCGAGAAGAGTGAAGTGGAAGTGGAGAGCCGAGGATGAGTTTTATTACATCGTCGCGGGTCATCCCTGTGGGACAGTGCGATGACAACACGCAAACATACAAAATTTACAAAAAGTTCAGAATCTTCGCGGACCATACATATTAGAGATTGTGACATCGTCGCAGGCAGAACATTGGACACAGAGCGTCATTGTTGCAAGCGACAATTTAACACTGTGCGACAAATTGAGTACAAATCGTCGCAGATTACCCATTAACACAATGTAACTATTTCATAATTGTCGCAGGTGATCAATTCAACAGCGTGTGACGATCTTAAAAACCATAAATTCGCATGGTATGATGCATTTTTTTAAGAGTATTCAAGTGGTATAAAAAAATTAAAGGTGAAGGTGTTTGTCTTATTATAAGGTTCTCATGGTATGAGAAGATTTGATTATTAAATCATGGAGGTGAGTCTTTCTTAAAATGTTCTTTTCTCTTTTATATAATAAAAAGGTAAAAGGGTGGAAGGGGTTATGGTTTTTGGGGTTTAATTTCAAATATAATAATATTCCTCCAAGGTTAAGTTTTATAAACAATGTTTTTAAGTTTTATAAACAATGTTTTTGGTTTTGTTTTTGCTAATGGAGAAAGTGTAAAGTTCCAAGTTTGAGATTGAAAAGTTCAGTGGTAAGAATAGTTTTGTGCTATGGAAGCTCAAGATACGGGATCCTCTTGTGCAATAAGGATTGAAAAAGGCCTTGGCTGAAAGGTCAAAGAAAATAGCAAGCATGACAGGCGAGGACTGGGAGGATCTAGATGCAAGGGCCCTCAATATTGTTCGTCTATGTCTAGTAGATGAGGTATTGTTTAACATCGTTGAAGAGATGACAACAACAGGTTTGTGGAACAAAATGAAGAGTTTTTATATGACAAAGAACTTGTCAAACATAATCTTCTTAAAGAGGCAGTTGTATAGTTTGTGAATGAAAGAAGGTACCCAAATTGTTAATCACTTGAATGTCTTCAATACTCTCATTTCACAATTAACTGTTATGGAAGTAAAGTTCGATGATGAAGACAAGGCTATTATGTTATTGTGTTCATTGCATGAGTCTTGGGATCATATGGTCACAACTGTGTGGTTTAATACAACATATGCCATTGATTATGACACTATTGTGGGAACTCAGTTGTGTGAGGAAATGAGGAAGAAAACCAATAAGAAAAACTCTACAACAGAAGCAATGGTGGTCAGAATACAATCTACAAAAAGAGGGAAAAGTGAGAGGGGTACATCAAGGTCTAGATCAAAGGGAAAGAAGGGTAAGCAAAAATGTTGGTTCTGTGGAAAATCTAGCCATATCAAGAAGGATTGTTGGAAAAGAAATAATGCAGCTAAGGAGGACTCCACAAAATAAGTAAAGGAAACTAATGTAGCTTAAACAAGTTTAGGTTCAAGTTCACGTATGGTTGATGAGGTATTGTCTACTTTTGATGTTTCACATCAACTTCAACATTGGTTGTTAGATTTTGGTGTGTCCAGTCACATGTGTCTTCATAGAAATTGGTTCTCAACTTACAAATTTATTGATGATGGTGTTGTTTTTATGGGAAATGATTTTTCTTGTAAAATTCTTAAAGTTGGTATTGTCGAGATTAGAATGCATCATGGTTTTGCAAGAACATTAACAGATGTAATACATGTACCCGAACTAAGAAATAACTTGGTATCTTTGGGAGTTCTAGATTTTTCTCATTATAGTTGTACAACTCAAGGTGGATCATTGAAGGTGTCCAAAGGCATCTTAGTAGTCATGAAAGAAAAGAGGATACAAAACCTTTATCATCTTGAAGGAAGGACAAAAGTAAATCAAACAGTGGTAGCATATGAAGATACAAGTGACTCTCTTCATTTATTGCATCTAAGGTTGGGTCATATGAGCGAGAAAGGGCTTAAAGTACTGGTTGATCGTAAGTCATTTCTAATTTTGAAGTTTTTTAATTTGAATTTAGGCAACTATTGTTTTTTTGGAAAACATTGTAGACGAAAGTTTAAAGCACGCTAGAATATAAGCAAAGGTATCCTAAACTACATTCATTCAAATGTTTGGGGACCATCCCCTACAATTTATTTTGGAGGATCATCATATTATGTGACATTTATAGATGATTACTGTAGAAAGGTTTGGGTCTATTTACTTAAGAGAAAAGTTGATGTATTTATTATTTTTAAGCAATTCAGAGCTTTGGTTGATAAAAACATTGTCAGGTTAATCGAGTGTTTAAGAACAAATAATGGAGGTGAGTTCACATCTATGGAATTTGAGAACAATTGCAAGGAAGCTCGGATTGAGAGACATAAGACCACGGTTTATACTTCTCAGAATAATGGTGTTGCTGAACGCATGAATAGGACTCTTCTAGAAAGAGAAAGGAGCATGCTTAGTAATGCCAAGATGCAGCAGGAATTGTGGGAAGCAGTTCTTACATCATGATATCTAATAAATCGGTCACCATCAACTGCAATAAACTATAAGATTCCAAAAGATGTATGGATAGGTCATTGATGTGATTTTTCAAATATGAGAATATTTGGTTGTGATGCTTATGCTCTTATTTCTAAAGATCATCGTGCTAAGTTATATCCTAGATGAAAGAAATATGTCTTTGTTGGTTATGGTGATGGAGTTGAGGGGTACATACTGTGGAATCCTACTGCCCACACAGTCATCATAAGAATTGATGTAGTATTTGATGAATCCTCACTCTTAAAATCAGAATCGATATATGTTTAAGTGAGACAAGAGCAGGTACCGCAAATTCAACAAATTCAGTTGAAAACTCAACCATCTCCAGGACTACGTATCTGAAGCACTCTATGGTCCATCTTTTGGTGTCGATAATGGTGAAAGGACGGTGTATCCGGAGACTGAAAGCACAGTGAATGAAAAAATACAGGATTGTGATGTGAATCACCTGCAAAAGTATACTCCAGGCAACAGGGAGAATCAGGAAGTAACGATTGATAAAGGAAAGTGTATTGATAAACCCTTAAGGTCTAAAGGGAAAGGGAAAGGGCATACAACTCATGGAAAGACGAAGAAAAGAAACACTGATCAATATGTTTGTGGGAGTGTTGTCGAGATATATTTGCAGGTTCATCTCCATGCATTTAATTTGATCCAGATAGTACTATTTATTATTAGTATATGATCTCGTTGATTCTATATCATTCATTTCTACTGTTCTTTCATATTTTTCTGCAGAAGTCTAAGGGGAAGATGCAAATGTTCACAAAGTTATAGCACTTGCAAAAGTCATGAAAAGAAGTCGACCACTAAATTAGATGTTATAAGGACTAACCCTCCTGAGATGCCTCTCTGTATTGTCAAGGCTGAAGGTCGAAAGGATTACATCCACCTGAGAGCACGAAGAGGTCAGGCTACCAACAGTCATAGCCTTGCAGAAAGGGTAAATATATGCATATCAAACTAACGATTTAGCTCAATACCAACGTAGATTGTCTCCATTAAATCTTTATCCATTGCAGGCCAGAAGGGAGAAAATCAGCGAGCGAATGAAAGTTCTGCAGGAGGTTGTTCCAGGTTGCAACAGGGTATACATAATCGTACTTCTTGGTTTCATTTAATTGAAAGTTCAAATCACATTATTGATTGAATTCTTACATTGGTTCGTTGATGTGTTAGTTCAAATCTTTCTATCAATGATTAAGAGGGTGGTATGGATCATCGAATGAGATATTTATGTGGTGTGAGAGATTTATCAGGTTGCAGGAAAAGCTCTTGTCCTGGAGGAAATCATCAACTATGTGCAGTCCTTACAGAAGCAAGTGGAGGTAAGAAATACAAAATTAAAATGACCGGGAATGACTTAATTTCTTCATGATATGAATACATGGAAACCTGTGATTTCCAGATTCTTTCCTTGAAGCTCGCGTGTGTTGTTCCTCTTTGCGACTCTGGCCTTAAATTAATTGGTCACCTGTCTACAGAGGTGAGTTCTAATTATCTACTCTGATAGTCTTTGTTTTCTATTTTTGAAATATGTATGACTGATCTAAGGAATCCAATTGGGCAATTATGAACGGTGGTCAAATCTGAAGCAGGTTCAGGACATTCCTGGCATCACGATGCCACCATAAACAATGGAAAGATTTTAAACTGTAACCACTTAATTTTCGCTGCTATCCAAGACAGTCAAAGTAATAGGTTTATACGATGATTAATGTCGGTGATCAATCAGACGTTCTTTGGATTGTTATTATAAGCATGGATTTGCATGAACTTGGATTTAATATGTATGAACATGGAAATGCAGATATATATTTTTATGCTAATTCCTTATATTATGTAGTTATATATATATATATATATTTTTACGACGGTTTATTTTAATGGCATTTTCATTCCCCTTTGCATTTTGAATTTAATTTCTCTTACAGAAATTACCTATTTTAATATTGAATTTAATATGTATAAATGTCGATAGCTTGATAAATTTAAAGGGACACTCAACAATAATAGCACACTTGTGATGATGGAATATATATATTGTATATAATATTTAACAACATATGTTTTCTCATAAGTTCAAAGTCAAAGAGATAAGGATATTAAATTATTATTATTACTATTAAATCTGAATATGATAATTATAATATTATTAATTTGATTAAATTTTGGGATATACTAAACACACAAATAAATTTTGGGATATATTAAACACACAAATTGAATGTAGTTTTTAATAAATTTTTGGGATATACTAAACACATAGAAAAATAACATCAATATATTTGTAATGAGAATGCATCTAAAAATGTTTTATATTTTAAAAACTTAAGTGAGGACAAATATATCTAATACAAGTTGAGTTCACACAATTTAATATCAAATTATATATTATTATTATTATTATTCTTTGATAGAAATAAAACCTTTATCCAAAGGTTGTCTACCCTTCTAGCTAAGTACACTTTGTAAGTTTAACCAACATACTATCCAACCACCTAAAAATCCTAAACCAAATTATATATTATTATTAATAATTAATCTACTATTATATATTATTATTAATAATTAATCTACTACATAAGTATATAGTGAAATGTCGTTAGGCAAAAACAGTCCTTGTGGGTGCACTATTGAATGTCGTCTGAACAAAACTAAACATAGTTCTTCCATAAAACAAAAAAAAAAACACTATTGAATGTCGTCTGAACAAAATTGAGCATAGTTCTTCGATAAAATAAAATTGCTTAGTGTGATGAACATGAAACTTTCGAAATTAGAATGGACGATTCGGAAAAATGCCCGCTGGAGCTGCGGAAACCCTAATATGATATCGGCTGATGCTAAGGGTCCGCAGATATGGATAAGGATCTAGTCGACTATTCAGACGATCAATATGAAGGTTACCATATTTGGGCTTCCCTTAATACGGTTTCTGCTACACGTGCAATCTCCTTAGGCTTAAACAATGTGTTGGCATTGTGGACAAACCTTCGGAGGATGAAACTTTAGAAGTTTTGGAGGCAGGAGATAAAAATTTGGATGCAGGCCTGGTGGAAGGCTTTGACATCCCTTTGAATGGACTGTCAGGTGGAACATATCCTGCTATTAATTCTTATCGAGGGCTGACCGACATTAAGTCGACCCTGATTGAAAGGGTCGACTTAATGTCAGTGCTAATTCAGGTTAGGCGTCCCTATCTTGTCATTTCTTGGAGATGGATGATCCTTAGATTCGGTTTTCTTCACATTCTATTGTTCTGGAAAGCTTGCGAACTATTCTATCTGAAGTGGTGGACGGAATCGAGCAGTTCCTCAACGCACGTAGTTTTGAGGACTCCATCTAGGGTTTCATAGAATCAGCTCTAGATCTAGAAACCATTCGCGGTGGGTTAGACCTTGCGGTTGAAAACCGTAGTTTGTTTCATTCTGTTAATCCAGTTCTGGGGGTAGGTAGGGAGTCTCCAAAGGTATCTGTGAAAGGGGTGGAGGCTAGTGGCTCTAGCAAGCGTTGGAAGTGTGTTAAAAGGTATAGAGGCCCGATAATCCTAGTTCATGGTGAGATTAATGTCTGATGACCGTCACTCGTAATCTTGTAGGGGTTGATATAAGGGCAGGGTTGGTTGAAAGTTAGATTTTAAAACATGGTGAGAAGGAATATGAGCAGTTGTTGGACCATACAGGTGTACCCTTGATGAGCAGGGTGTCATGTTTATGTACATTTGGTGGTTTAGTGTTAGTGAAATTGCAAATCACTTTATTTAAAAAATAAATGAATGGATTTAGTATGTTAAAAATTATATGACATCTATATAATATGTAATTTCAACCATTAAATCTACTATTCCAACTATATTTCAAAATTTCACACTAGATTTTAAACTAAAGTAATAGAAAAAAGTGCCAAAAAAAAAACATAGTTGGACAAAGGAGTGGGTTAAAAAGGCCAATGACAGAAGAACCCTCGGAAGGAGACCCTGATAGTTAAACCCCTTCACAAGAAGTAGAGGCAGTGATCAAGTTACTCGTGCAAACTGAACTGTGTGGAGGGGCAGTGTAAACTGGTGACGAGGAAGGGATGAACTGTGGAGGGGCAGTGTAAAATGGTGACGAGGAAGGGATGACTACGAAGACACACGGATGAGCCTATCCCTATGATCGAAATTTTGCCTCAATCTCCTTGTTCAAATGAGCTGGTTTCATTAGCCTCCTTCATGTGGTTCGGGTAAGCATAGTGAGAATCTGGTCCCTATAAATTTGATTTCTCCTTCTGATCAAAGTATTGTTTTTGGTCTTGAGTTAATAATTATTAATAATTATGTACGTGTGTCAATGGTAGGAGAAGGTATATTTCTTGAAGGGTTTATCCAGAATTAGAGATTCCTTCCAATACGCTTTAATTAATATTCTTAAAACCCAAGCTAAGAAAGTTAGAACTCCATCTTCCTTTGATTACTCAATAACTTTGAGGAATGACAAAGAGTACTATTTCAGAGGCTTATTTGAGGAGGAGAGTATATAAAGCGCTAGGGAAAAAGGGTAAACATTTTTTAAGGAAGTATTTAAGGTGGAGAAGTGGACAGAGACAAGTTGAAGGAAAAACGTCAAAATAAAATGGAAAGAGTAGGAAATCTTGTATTTATTTGTGTCAGCAAAGAGCAAACAAGGAAATCAGCTCTAGCAAATGACATTCACTAAAAGGGATTCCAAAAGCAAACATTTCCATATTGGAAGGATCCCTAAATTAAATGGCTCTCAAAATGGTTATGGATGCACATAACACTAATGTGTTTTCCAAAAAAAATGGCTCTCAAAACGGTAATGGATGCACATAACCTTAATGTGGTTTTTCTACAAGGAATCATGTGTGAGGATTAGAAGAGAGTATTTGATTTAGAGAAATATTTATTGGGATAAGAATTTATGTTCATTAACTTTAGGGTAGATCCAAATCCCTAAATTACATGGCTTTAGCCAACCCTTTCAAAAAAAAATGGGATGCACATAACCCTAATGTGGTTCTTCTACAAGGAATCATGTGTGAGGATTAGAAGAGAGTCTTTGATTTGGAAAAATATTTACTGCCATAAGAATTTATGTTAATTGACTTTAGGGTTGATCCAAGAGACTTATCAATGGGTGGAAAAAGAGAACCATAAATTTCTCTCACAATTAGTCATTTTCAAGAAGGTATTAAACTAGGGATGGATGTATAAGGATTTAAATTTCCCACTCATAGCATACAAGATCTAGGGTCGACTACCATGGCATGTGTAGACCCTATATTGGGTTAGCTTTTAAGATATTTAAGGATTTTTGTATGACTCAAATTGAACCTCAAAACTATCTCCCATCTAGAGGAAGGTCGGGCATGTTTTAAATATTCAAGTCTTTGTGGGAGGAATCAATAAGTTTTATGCATTGCATTAGTTGCGGGAGGGAATCAAAACTTCTCCTAGTGTTCATGGAACTAGTGCTTACACAAAAAATATTTTTGGTCCCTTTCAAATTTAACCTAGGTTTATTATAGTATAATGAATTTGTCAACAATATTAAGGAGGCTTGGGTCCCTTTTCATGGCTTAGTTAGAGAATCAACCACTTAATATCTTGTAAATAATTTAAAAAAGAAAAAATGGAAATCATTTGAATTACTAGTAGTTAAAAAGGCTAACAATGATAGAGTATTAATTGAAGTTCAATGAAAATTAAAGGACTTCTATAGTATTTATGGCTTTGGATTTATTTTAGTAGAATCAAGTGTAGGTAAAAAAGCTAGAGGAAAAAAAAGGAACTTCTATTTAAGAAATAATCCAAGTGGAGACTAAAGAGTAGATATTTATGGCTCTTGGCTCGTGATTAGAACACTAAAATTTTTCATTGGCATGCCAATCACAGGAAATGCATCAATTCAATCTAGAAGATTGAGAGGTTAGATGGTTCGATGGCTATGATTTTTAAAGTTATTGCAAAGGAGGGAGTAAATTTCTAGGGTGATATTTATAAGGCGAAAGGAAGGGTTGTAATTGCAGAAACTTAATCAAATTCTCATGGAGAAGTTTGATTTTGGTATGATTCAAATTGAACCTCAGAACTATCTCCCATCTAGAGGAAGGTCACGCATGTTTCGAATATTCAAGTCTTTGTTGGAGGAATCAATAAGGTTTATGCAATGCGTTAGTTGTGGGAGGGAATCAAAACTTCTCCTAGTGTTGATGGAAGTAGTGCTTGCATACAAATTATTTCCGGTCCCTTTCAAATTTAACCTAGGTTTATTATAGTATGAATAATTTGTCAACAATATTAAGGAGGCATGGGTCCCTTTTCATGGCTTAGTTAGAGAATCAACTACTTAATATCTTGTAAATAATTTAAAAAGGAAAAAATGGAAATCAATTGAATTACTAGTAGCTAAAAAGGCTAAGGAGGATAGAGTATTAATTGAAGTTCAATGAAAATTAAAGGACTTGTATAGTATGGATGGCTTTGAATTTATTTTAGTAGAATCAAGTGTAGGTAAAAATGCTAGAGGAAAAAAAAGGAACTTCTATTTAAGAAAGAATCCAAGTGGAGACTAAAGAGTAGATATTTATCGCTCTTGGGTCGTGATTAGAACACTAAAATTTTTCATTGGCATGCCAATCATACGGAATGCATCAATTCAATCTAGAAGATTGAGAGGTTAGATGGTTCAATGGCTATGATTTTTAAGGTTATTGCATTTCTAGGGTAATATTTATAAGGCGAAAGGAAGGGTTGTAATTGCAGAAACTTAGTCAAATTCTCATGGAGAAGTTTGATTTTGGTATGATTCAAATTGAACCTCAAAACTATCTCCCATCTAGAGGAAGGTCGGGCATGTTTCGAATATTTAAGTCTTTGTTGGAGGAATCGATAAGGTTTATGAAATGCATTAGTTGTGGGAGGGAATCAAAACTTCTCCTAGTGTTGATGGAACTAGTGCTTTCATACAAAATATTTTTTGTCCCTTTCAAATTTAACCTAGGTTTATTATAGTATGAAGAATTTGTCAACAAGATTAAGGGGGCATGGGTCCCTTTTCATGGCTTTGTTAGAGAATCAACTACTTAATATCTTGTAAATAATTTAGAAAGGAAAAAATGGAAATTAATTGAATTACTAGTAGCTAAAAGGCTAAGGAGGATAGAGTATTAATTGAAGTTCAATGAAAATTAAAGGACTTGTATAGTATCGATGGCTTTGAATTTATTTTAGTAGAATCAAGTGTAGTTAAAAATGCTAGAGGAAAAAAAAGGAACTTCTATTTAAGAAAGAATCCAAGTGGAGACTAAAGAGTAGATATTTATGGCTCTTGGCTCGTGATTAGAACACTAAAATTTTTCATTGGCATGCCAATCACAGGAAATGCATCAATTCAATCTAGAAGATTGAGACGTTAGATGGTTTGATGGCTATGATTTTTAAAGTTATTGCAAAGGAGGGAGTAAATTTCTAGGGTAATATTTATAAGGAGAAAGGAAGGGTTGTAATTGCATAAACTTAATGAAATTCTCATGGAGAAGTTTTATTTTGGTATCATTCAAATTGAACCTCAAAACTATCTCCCATCTAGAGGAAGGTCGGGCATGTTTTGAATATTCAAGTCTTTGTTAGAGGAATCAATAAGGTTTATGCAATGCATTAGTTGTGGGAGGGAATCAAAACTTCTCCTAGTGTTGATGGAACTAGTGCTTGCATACAAAATATTTTTGGTCCCTTTCAAATTTAACCTAGGTTTATTATAGTATGAAGAATTTGTCAACAAGATTAAGGAGGCATGGGTCCCTTTTCATGGCTTAGTTAGAGAATCAACTACTTAATATCTTGTAAATAATTTAAAAAGGAAAAAATGGAAATCAATTGAATTACTAGTAGCTAAAAAGGCTAAGGATGATAGAGTATTAATTGAAGTTCAATGAAAATTAAAGGACTTGTATAGTATCGATGGCTTTAAATTTATTTTAGTAGAATCAAGTGTAGGTAAAAATGCTAGAGGAAAAAAAAAGAACTTCTATTTAAGAAAGAATCCAAGTGGAGACTAAAGAGTAGATATTTATGGCTCTTGGGTCGTGATTAGAACACTAAAATGTTTCATTGGCATGCCAATCATAGGAAATGCATCAATTCAATCTACAAGTTTGAGAGGTTAGATGGTTCAATGGCTATGATTTTTAAAGTTATTTCAAAGGAGGGAGTAAATTTCTAGGGTAATATTTATAAGGCGAACGGAAGGGTTGTAATTGCAGAAACTTAGTCAAATTCTCATGGAGAAGTTTGATTTTGGTATGATTCAAATTGAACCTCAAAACTATCTCCCATCTAGAGGAAGGTCGGGCATGTTTCGAATATCCAAGTCTTCGTTGGAGGAATCAATAAAGTTTATGAAATGCATTAGTTGTGGGAGGGAATCAAAACTTCTCCTAGTGTTGATGGAACTAGTGCTTGCATAGAAAATATTTTTTGTCCCTTTCAAATTTAACCTAGGTTTATTATAGTATGAAGAATTTTTCAACAAGATTAAGGAGGCCTGGGTCCCTTTTCATGGCTTAGTTAGAGAATCAACTACTTAATATCTTGTAAATAATTTAAAAAGGAAAAAATGGAAATTAATTGAATTACTAGTAGCTAAAAGGCTAAGGAGGATAGAGTATTAATTGAAGTTCAATGAAAATTAAAGGACTTGTATAGTATCGATGGCTTTGAATTTATTTTGGTAGAATCAAGTGTAGTTAAAAATGCTAGAGGAAAAAAAAGGAACTTCTATTTAAGAAAGAATCCAAGTGGAGACTAAAGAGTAGATATTTATGGCTCTTGGCTCGTGATTAGAACACTAAATTTTTTCATTGGCATGCCAATCACATGAAATGCATCAATTCAATCTAGAATATTGAGAGGTTAGATGGTTCGATGGCTATGATTTTTAAAGTTATTGCAAAGGAGGGAGTAAATTTCTAGGGTAATATTTATAAGGCGAAAGGAAGGGTTGTAATTGCAGAAACTTAATGAAATTCTCATGGAGAAGTTTTATTTTGGTATGATTCAAATTGAACCTCAAAACTATCTCCCATCTAGAGGAAGGTTGGGCATGTTTTGAATATTCAGGTCTTCGTTAGAGGAATCAATAAGGTTTATGCAATGCATTAGTTGTGGGAGGGAATCAAAACTTCTCCTAGTGTTGATGGAACTAGTGCTTGCATACAAAATATTTTTGGTCCCTTTCAAATTTAACCTAGGTTTATTATAGTATGAAGAATTTGTCAACAAAATTAAGGAGGCATGGGTTTCTTTTCATGGCTTAGTTAGAGAATCAGCTACTTAATATCTTGTAAATAATTTTAAAAGGTAAAAATGGAAATCAATTGAATTACTAGTAGATAAAAAGGCTAAGGATGATAGAGTATTAATTGAAGTTCAATGAAATTTAAAGGACTTGTATAGTATCGATGGCTTTGGATTTATTTTAGTAGAATCAAGTGTAGGTAAAAGTGCTAGAGGAAAAAAAAGGAACTTCTATTTAAGAAATAATCCAAGTGGAGACTAAAGAGTAGATATTTATGGCTCTTGGCTCGTGATTAGAACACTAAAAATTTTCATTGGCATGCCAATCACAGGAAATGCATGAATTCAATCTAGAAGATTGAGAGGTTAGATGGTTCGATGACTATTATTTTTAAAGTTATTGCAAAGGAGGGAGTAAATTTCTAGGGTAATATTTATAAGGCGAAAGGAAGGGTTGTAATTTCAAAAACTTAATGAAATTCTCATGGAGAAGTTTGATTTTGGTATGATTCAAATTGAACCTCAAAACTATCTCCCATCTAGAGGAAGGTCGGGCATGTTTCGAATATTTAAGTCTTCGTTGGAGGAATCAATAAGGTTTATGCAATGCATTAGTTGTGGGAGGGAATCAAAACTTCTCCTAGTGTTGATGGAACTAGTGCTTGCATACAAAATATTTTTGGTCCCTTTCAATTTTAACTTAGGTTTATTATAGTATGAAGAATTTGTCAACAAGATTAAGGATGCATGGGTCCCTTTTCATGGCTTAGTTAGAGAATCAACTACTTAATATCTTGTAAATAATTTAAAAAGGAAAAATAGAAATCACTTAAATTATTAGTAGCTAAAAAGGCTAAGGATGATAGAGTATTAATTGAAGTTCAATGAAATTTAAAGGACTTGTATAGTATCGATGCCCTTGGATTTATTTTAGTAGAATCAAATGTACAGGTAAAAGTGATAGAGGAAAAAATGGAACTTTTATTTAAGAAAGAATCCAAGTGGAGACTAAAGAGTATATATTTATGGCTCTTGGCTCGTGATTAGAACACTAAAATTTTTCATTGGCATGTCAATCATAGGAAATGCATCAATTAAATCTAGAAGATTGAGAGGTTAGATGGTTCGACGGATATGATTTTTAAATTTATTGCAAAGGAGGGTGTAAATTTCAAGGGTAATATTTATAAGGTGAAAGGAAGGGTTGTAATTGCAGAAACTTAATCAAATTATCATGGAGAAGTTTGATTTTGGTATGATTCAAATTGAACCTCAAAACTATCTCCCATCTAGAGGAAGGTCGGGCATGTTTCGAATATTCAAGTCTTCGTTGGAGGAATCAATAAGGTTTATGCAATGCATTAGTTGTAGGAGGGAATCAAAACTTCTCCTAGTGTTGATGGAACTAGTGCTTGCATACAAAATATTTTTGCTCCCTTTCAAATTTAACCTAGGTTTATTATAGTATGAAGAATTTGTCAACAAGATTAAGGAGGCATGGGTCCCTTTTCATGGCTTAGTTAGAGAATCAACTACTTAATATCTTGTAAATAATTTAAAAAGGAAAAAATGGAAATCAATTGAGTTACTAGTAGCTAAAAAGGCTAAGGATGATAGAGTATTATTTGAAGTTCAATGAAAATTAATGGACTTGTATACTATCGATGGTTTTGGATTTATTTTAGTAGAATCAAGTGTAGGTAGAAATTCTAGAGTAAAAAAATGGAACTTCTATTTAAGAAAGAATCCAAGTGGAGACTAAAGAGTAGATATTTATGGCTCTTGGCTCGTGATTAGAACACTAAAAATTTTCATTGGCATGCCAATCACAAGGAATGCATCAATTCAATATAGAAGATTGAGAGGTTAGATGGGTCGATGGCTAAGATTTTTAAATTTATTGCAAAGGAGGGAGTAAATTTCTAGGGTAATATTTATAAGGCGAAAGGAAGGGTTGTAATTACAGAAAATTAATCAAATTCTCATGGATAAGTTTGATAAAGAGGAGTTATTTGAAGTCTTTCCTAGATTTCATAATGATAAAAGCCCCATTCTTGATGGTATTCTCGTAGAATGCTACCTACTTTTTCTTTATCAAATTGTAGATAACTAAGAAGAGTCATTGAAAAATCAAGGATACCTTGAAGGATTCTAGGAGATTTCAATACAAGATTTATGGATTTAATTCCAATGTTGGATAGCCCATATATATAATTGATAAGTTCAGTTTGTTTTTTCTATGCAATTGTACCTATAAATCATAGCAAAGGTCATACCAAAAGGGTGAAAAGACTTTTGTAAAATTTCATATCCAATGCACAACTTGGTTTCTTATAAGGTAGGAAAAACCATGAAGTTGTTGGGGTAGCCCAAGAAGGACTCCATATAATAAAAATTAAAAAATTAAAATCTATAGTGATTAATTTTGATCTTTCAAAAGCATATGATGGGGTTAGTCGATTGTACTTGACGTCAATGCTTATACAACTAGGATTGTGTGTCCCTTTTGTTTCTCGGGTTATGAATTATGTTACAATAGTTTATTTTGATGTGTTGATAAATGTATAAGATTTTGAGTTCTTCAAGAATGAAATGGGTTAAGGAAGGGATGCTCCCTATCTCTCTTACATTTCCTAATTTGCAAGAGAATTAAGTAGGGATTCAAAAAGATTCATAGGTTTTAAAGGGATAAAAATTCACAAATGCACTTCTTTATCTAATCTTTTATTTGTGACAATACAATAATATTTTGTGATGGAACCAAGAGATATGCTATTACATGAAATTATATTATGGACTTAAATTGTTTGGCTATAGCTATGTAGATTAACCTGGAAAAATTCAGTATTTCTTTTACAATGGGAATATAAACTTGCAATAAGGTATAAATTCCACAATATTTTACATTTCATTAGTGAAAGTTGGAGATTGAACTAAAATACTTTGGTTTTTACTCAAAACCAAATGATTATTCGAAAAGGGATTGGAACTGGGTGATCCAAAAGATGGAAAAAAGATTAAATGTATTGTGCAATCGATGACTATCAAGAGGAGTTAGTAGGATGCTAGTAAAAGAAGTTTTAGAAGCCATACCTATATATTGGATGTCATTATCATGGACTCTCATAGGTTCTTTGGAGGTTATTTGAAAAATCAGATCCATATTTATTTAGTTTGGATGTAGTGAAAAGAGGAGGATTCCTCTTATCAATTGGAGAAGGATAGTCCCAAAAGACATGGGGGTATGTGGGCACAATAATATCTTCTTCTTCTCAAGAGTTCTGGAAGCCAATAGTGTATCCAACTCATTCAAGGGAAACAATCATGGTGTCAAGTGGTGAAGGAGAGATACATAGATTTTGATCTAGTATGGAAGATTGGATTAAGAAAGCCTATGAAAAAAATTGAGAATATCTTCGTCATATGGAAAGTTGCGGAATTAGCCTTTCCTTTAGTGGGGAATTGGTTGGTGTGGAAATTTGGTAATGGGTCAGGGTGAAAGCAGGGAAGGCTCCTTGGATTGGTTGTAGGGAGGATTGAAGGCTTCCATGTCATATAATTCATCTCCTAAGTTATAGAGATATGTACAATCTAAATAAAATCGTGAATTGAGAGATGTTCACAATATGGAACCAAAGATGGTTATGGGCTATAGAGTTGAGGACCTTAGAGCAAAGGAAGCCATCCCTTGAGAAAATTTCATTGCAAAACTTTAGTCCAACCATGTTATAATCAAGTAATAATAGGACACTCTCGTATGTAAATACTCATTGTTTTTATATAGCCAATGTTGGATATAAATATTTACATTCGTGTGGTGAAGGGGGGATGCAAATGTGGAAGTGGAAATCAGTTTGGAGGGTCAACTTCCCTTCTAAATCCCATATATTTATGTGTTTATTTCTAAATAAAAAAACTTTAAATTCAGACAATCTTCATAAAATAAAAGAAATACTCAAGGTAAGGATGTTGTATACCATGGAAATCAAGTGGGGAAGTAAACCATCATCTCATTATTCTCTATGCATATTCAAAGTAGTTTTGTAACGAGGGTGAGGCTTCAATTGGTTTAAGGGATTATGGTGAGTGGAATGTGTTGAATAAGGATTGAGAATCTACAGTGAAAATGAAAATGTAAAATTTTTTAGAGATTTATATTTCATAGTTTCTTGGGGTATATGGTTTGGAAGGAACGAAAGTGTATTTGAAAATATATTTATATTCCCTATCTAGTGTTCCACTCAAGGAGGTTCTAGGTCATATTGTTTCTGATTGATTCTTAGTCTCTTAGATTCATAGAAGGAGTTGGACTTGGATCTAATAATTATCCCGAAGTAATGGCCCTAAAATTGTCTGTCACTTTGGTGGCAGAACATGGGGGCAACAAGCTATAAGTATTTGGATATTCTTTGCTTGTCATTAAGTGATTGAAAAAATAATATACTTTGAGAATTTTTTCTCTTCAACCTTTCATGGAAGAAATCTTCAATAAGATCATAAGTTTCAAAAGAATTTATTTTCGTCATATATATTTTAAGATATGACCATTGAATTCTTCAATTGTCTCAAAGAGCCATTATAAGATATATATATTTATATATATATATATATATAGAAATAATGATACGTGGAATGAAGGCTTCCATTTGACAATGTGACTCTCAAAGATAATTGAAGAATTCAATAGTCATATATCAGAATTTGTTCATCAACATTTTCCATGATTCTAGATTTGGAGGTGTTCTATATGGTTGGAATGGGGTTTTTATATAATTAGTTTATGGTATGATACATATTGTGAATGTATTTATTATTATTATTTTAGTTATCTATTCTATATAAAAAAAAATGAGGAAAATATGAAAAATGTATTTTGAAATATTTTGTGAAGTCCTAAAAAATAATGAAATATCCGATTACAATGTTAAATGTTGAAAAATATTTAAAATTTAAATAAATATGTTATTTTTTTATAAATCAAATTAAATTAAAAATATAATAATAAATAAAAATGTTAAATCACCATAATTACAAAATTATATAAAAAAAAACTATAAAAAAATATCTATATTTCCTTTTATTCCTCTAAATACTATGAAATCCAAGTTCATACAAACCTATGGTCCTAATAACAATACAACGTTTGATTGAACACCGACATTAATCATCATACAAATCTATTCATTTGACTATTTTGGATGGCAGCGAAAATTAAGTGGTTACTGTTTAAATTTTTGTACACTGTTTGTGGGGGCACCTTGAAGCCATGAATGTCCACAACCTTCTTTCGATTTGACCACTGTTCATAATTGCCGAATTGGATGTCTAAGATCAGCCAGACATATCCAAATATTACAAAAACAAGACAATCAGAATAGATAAATACAGCTCACCTCAGTAGATGGGCGACCATTCATTTCAAGGTCAGGGTCGGAAAGAGGAACAGCATGCGAGCTTCAAGGAAAGAATCTGGAAATCACACGCTTCCATATATTCATATCATCGACAAATTAAGTCATTCACGGTCAGTTTAACCTTGTATTTCTTACTTCTGTAAGTACTGCACATAGGTGATGATTTCCTCCAGGACAAGTGCTTTGCCTGTAATCTGATAACTCTTACACACCACATACATAAATATGTCAAATCGATTATCCATACTACCTGATTGATCACTGATTAAAAAAAAATGTATACTAACACCAACGAACCAGTGTAAGAATTCAATCAATAATGTGATTTGAAGTTTCAATTAAATGAGACCCAGAACTCAATGGACATATTTCACAATATGTTAATCAACCTTTCCTGTGATTCCAGATTTGAAGGTGTCCTGAGGTGTCCTGGATGCATTCTTGGAATGGGATTTTTTATTTCTTGAGAAATCAGTTTCTTTTATGATACATAGCTTAGGAAAAATATGGATGATAAGGAAAATTTGAAAAATATTTTTTGAATTGCTTACGTGAACATTTAACATCTTTCTCTATTTGAAAAATGTCTTTGTTACACTATTTCAAAAATGTTTTTTTACATACTATATAATTTTACTTTTATAAATAGAAATATATTTGAAAAATGTCTTTGTTACACTATTTCAAAAATGTTTTTTTCATACTATATAATTTTACTTTTATAAATAGAAGTATGATTTTTCCTAATTTTAGTATTACAAAATTTATGGTAGATATTATGTTTTTTTTTTTTTTT
>SNQJ01S0008613.1:477766-491228 GCA_010110895.2 Picea sitchensis | reverse complement strand
CACAAAGAATAGGGGGTCTCATCTCGAGCCAACCTACCATGATCATATGATACTAACCTAAGTGACATTCCCACTAACGATACCACACCAGGGCAATCAAATTTGACATTTTATTTTGTCAAAGGACAAGAGGTCTCATCACGAGCTATCTTGTTCGCTTAAGTTACACTCTAGTGAGTGGCATTATCATCATCTGGCTACCAAGCCAGGATAATGGTATTTTTTGCGAAAAGACAATTCAAGTATTTATTAAGGATACAAGCTCAACTATGGGTTAAAAGGAAACCCTGTCGAGGCTATGGATGCTTGCTGGAAGCAGTGGCTCTGCCTGTGGTATGGAAGTTTATCTCAAAAATGCCAAGTTTCTATGTACCTATAGATTTCCTTTACTCAAATAATAAGGCTATCATATCAGTTATACTCAATAACTTGGGAAAAGTAACAATATTATGATATGTGGAATATTTTTTTTTTAAATGAACAGATTTAATTTATTTTGGTTTATTTATCCATAAAACATTTTTTTGAGCATTGGTATAATAAATTCGAAATTCCCATAGAAGAGGACTATCGTTTAATGATTTTTGATTTAAAGTGTTTTTTGAAAATTATACATGATTAGTCCCCATCAACAGTGGCAGCGCAATTATTACCTCTCACTGGAAATACCTACACTCATTACATTCGCCTACGTTGACGCTCGAGGCCAACCTCTACATTAACGAGGGGAGTGGATTATCAACATGCTTTATGATAAGATGCAATGATTTTAATAAATGGAAAACCCACATTCTTATACACTTGTTGTTCGCTGATATTTTCTATTTTTGGCAATTATTCCTCCAAGCTGGTCTAACCAAATTTGCAACTAGGAATGATAGTCGTTCTTATTTTCTCACAAAAATATGGGTGGACGAAGTGTGCGCATGGAGCCAACATTACTACAGGTAATAGAGGAGGCAAGATAAATCCTACACCGCTTAGTGTGGACAAAGTAATTCAACCATTTGCAAGGGTATGATACAAACATCACGCTTGAATTCTTTCAGAATTTGCAGGGAGAAATATCCATAGTTCGGGACATATGAATTCAAGTTACTTTGAAAATAATAGCAGACGTTAAAGGTCTCCCTAACACAGGAATTGAATGGACAGGAAGATATACAACGCTCAAAGAAGTTGTAGAATATTTCGTAGACCCTCGAGAAGAGTTGGAAAAAAGGGAAAGGGACTTAACCCCAGCACCCTCAGAAAACCACAAAAAGAAATGGCAGGGGTAATTCAAAGGTACATCACCTACGATGGAATATACGATGTAATCCGACCATGCCACCTCAAACTACTAGCGACACTCAGACAACGGTTAGTAATCAATCTACCTTTCTTTCTAAATTCCATTTTACATGAGATTTCCTTAAGAACACAAAAGTGCAAGGATCCTATTACGGTTATCAACCATCATGGATTAATTAAATTAATAGTAAGTAAGGAACTGAGTCAAACCCAATTGACATGGGATAATCTTATTGGGGCTAGTAAACCTCTACAACTGGAACAACCTGAATTATGTCATGAAAACCCATTACAGGAAACTGAAGAGATACAGGGAGAGGATGCCACTGCCCAAATAGAAGTTTGACCTCCTCAACCCGAAGTTGAGGCAAACCCTGTTCAAATGAAAGAGTTTCATACCTCACGGAAAAAGGCTCAGACCTCACAGACAAAGGCTCAAACCCCACAAGTAAGGCCACTAACCAGAAAGAGAAAAAGAGAAATGGATGCTTCTAAAACCCCCATTGAGAGAACCAGGAGAAAAAGATGAACAAGAAACCCTAAAGAAATTCAAAACACAATAGAGAATCCCTTATAGGAAAATGACTAGGGTATTGAGCATAAAGAAAAAACTTCACAGGGAAACAGTCAAGACGACACCCAACTACCATCAAAGCATATGACAGAACAATATTTGAAAAGCTATGAAGAAGAAATAGCTCAGGTTTTAGGGAGATTAGGATCTTAAATTAATAGAGATAAATCAAAAGGATATAAAGAATGATCCTCTTCTTCAAATCCTACTGAAAATTTTCCTCATATCGAAATGTCATTTCCTGAGGACACACAATATGAAGAACCACATCCTGAGGCAAGAATCCCTCTTGAACAAACACAACACTTGGAAGGAACAAAAGAACAAATACATGTTGATTAGAAGAAGGAATACTTTGAGACTCCGAACAAATAGAAAGCACGCAAAATCCATAAGAGAATTAGAAAGATGAAAAAGGAGAACAAGTTGTCAAAGAGAAAGCTTAAAAAAGTTGAAGTATTAAAACTAAAGGTTGGAAAACTCAGAGGAATTATTAAAGAATTGAGGAAGCATATAGAACAAGTAGATAAGTCCCACCAAGGAAAGAAAAACAAAAGGTCCAAAGTGTACGGAAGAAACCCTCTTCCTAAAATAACGGTCACTACAAACTCTATGGGAACACAGACAGACCCTGAAGAGATAACAGTAAGGGATGCAATAGCTCAGAATGAGGAGGTAATTCCTTTAGAAACTATTGATGTTAAGGTACATAGAGATACCCTAGTCTCAGAGGAAATACCTCAATCCCTCGAACAAGACCCCACCATTAGGAGATTGGAGGAAGAATTGATACACTCCCAATAGAGCTTGATTCAAAGTAGGGATGAATTGATGACTATGGCAGAACATCTAGCATTCCAATATCTGGAATAGAATGCTATCATTGATAGACTGGAAACATATATTATACAATCTCAACAAGCATTAACTCAATCCACGGATGAGATGGCCACTATAGAAGAATATTGAGCAGCTCAGTCTCGGGAACAAGATGTTGTTATTGATAGGCTAAAGGTTAAGTTGGTACAAGCTCAAAAAGCCTTAACTCAATCAAGAGAAGAAATGATCACTAGGGATAAACATCAAAAGGTTGTTAAACAACTGAAGGATATTTCAGCAACAGAAAGTGAAACATATGTTGAGCTCACCAAAGCCCAAGAAAAGATTAAGAAAATGCAAAGTCAATTTGAAAAAGCTTTAGAGAAAATCAAGGAGATTTGTGATGTTTACTCTGATGCAATCAATTGTAGAGCCCCTACCACCAATTATACTCTATTCTTGCTGGAACGTTACCTGTTGTTAAGGGTAAAAGCCATCAGAGTAGGTAATCCGGTTACATTTTCCACTGTCCTTGAGTTCATTTCATGTTTTAGAGAGCAGGAAGAAAAGGTGAAGTATTTTCTATGTGAATTATACTTCCATAATTTATTTTGGAAGATGAATTATACCCTGGTCCCTTTATTGGAGAAATTTAGTTCCAGGAATTCTTTTCCTTTACTAAGAACCAAGTTAGATGGGGAAAGGCTCACAATAATTTTTAAAGAGGGAAACAAGGTTAGATCTTTGGATCAGAGGAGAACCCCTCAAGTCCTTTCCAGCCATTATGAAACATAAAACCTTTATGAAAGGGGGGGAGGGGGGGTTAGATATTCTCTAGCCCCCATCCATCAACAGGTTATCCATTCAGGCATCATATACTTTATATAACTCAAAGAAGAATCTCTTGCTGCTTCTAAGGTGATATGGGATGCATCTTCCAATGAAGTCAAAATTAGGGAGCCCTTCAAGTTAAATAATTTATTTGCATCTACCTATAGAGTAGAAAGGTATTCTAAACTGCTCCTGGAGGAAGGACTTGCTTGGATTGGATGAAGGTATAATCCCCCTATCCTCTGGTTTCCTCCATAAAGTTGCCAAAAGGATTATCAAATTAACAAGAAAATGGAGGATGTTGCTTTTGAAGAGCTCAAAAGAATTAATGGGTTCAGGATACCTAGTTGTGACATTGCCCCAAAAATAAAGAAAATAAAAATATTTTTAGAATTTAAATTGCTGGAAATTTATTTCCGTTTTTAGTAAATTCGAAATTGATTTTTTTTTTCCATTTATGGAAATTACGAATTTCGAATTTTATAATTGTGATAAATGATTTTGATTGTTGGGCAGAGATCTGATTTGTACCAACCAAACATTGGACTATGACACTTGTACGAAAAACATAATATTTTATATTGATTGCAGGGGACAAAGGGGACAACCATGTTAAATTTAGCTGACCATGAGTCCATGAGAGGGGAACATGTTGGAACTACCGCTAGGCTGATTTTTACAAGTGGCAAATCAGTGAATTGGCCACTGGAAGCCCCTGGAAATCAGGGATTTAGAAAGCTGCGAAAATTCCCAAAGGAGGGAAAAAGACCTAGGCAAATTGATAAATAAGCATATGTGAGGAGGCAGGACGCTGCCAAGTATGCTGGAAGGGAAAACTATTGATTTTTTTTCCTTTTATGTTATGAACAATGAATGGGTGTAAGGAAAGGTGCTGACTACCGGTTCGAAGGACATTGCGGAAGAGGGGTTTCCAAGTTTTCCTTCATCGAATCATGGTCAGGCTAGGGGGTGAACTGTGCAAGTGATCTTGGATGCTCAGTTCTATGGTTGGGAGGAACGTGGTTGTTCCCTTTGTTTTTATACGAGTTTAGTTCAGATATGATACTCTAACCCCTACCTATTCAAATGATTTTATATCTATGCTACTAAACATGTTAGACCTGTAGTGAAGTGGTTCCTAGTATCTGTTTTAATGATCATATAATTGTTGTGTGTTATTTCCTGTACCAAATTTCAATATCTCTGTCTCTGTGGGGTGAATTGGTTACGGATATAGGGAAATCCTTCAAGTTAGCATGCATCCAAAAACATAGGCAAAGGATGTTCGATGACTACAGTCTACAACTACCTTCAAATTAAATATGTTGAAAAAACGGAAACTGATTTGCTTGCATAGTGTATTTGTAGCCAAGCGTACCTTTTCCTGTGGAAAAATTGTATTTCCTGTAGATGACTATAGTATTCAGTGAACCTTCACTAATAAGTATACAAGTTCAAACTATAAGTAAATATACCCTGCAACCCTGAGATTATATTCGACATGCATGTAGACCTGTATAGGTATAATATGAACAAAGACATATTATATAATGGGTAATCTTTATAAATGATACGGTGACATTGAAGTAAACTGACTATAAACACAGTCGGGTAATATATATATATATATATATATATATATATATATATGTATGTATAAACATACTCGTAGGAAAATAATCCAATAAAATCCACAGACCCCAATACAAAAGAGTTGGATCATAGGTACTATGGTATGGTTTAGTAGTATCGGCGTAGGAACAAACTGACTTAATTTTGGTGGGGAGATCGACCAAATGCTTGATTAATGGATGAAATAGAAACATAAGTTAAAATATAAATTTCATAGCGTAGCTAGAGTGCAATATGTAATTCATGACAAGTTAGGGTATACGATATCAATGAGTAAAGTAAAATACTTGAGAGAAAACAGTCATGAGTGGGGGAAAGCGAGGCTCAGGATAAACTCCTACCATTACTATTTTGTTTGTATAACAAAAATAAGTGCCCCAAATTCAACAAAAACCTAGAAGTTTTGAATACAAGCGCATAGTACCAGTGGAAACACACCCCCCTTCAACACAACACTTTTGTGCTAGCTATAGGTTCATTACCATACATGGTTAAATCATATCAGGATGACTGTGTAATTAATTCTGAAAAATTAACTAGAACAATTCAAGAAAAGAATTCAACTCTGTTTTGACAAACTGAACTTTCAAAAAATTTAGAAGAGAATGTTAAACACATAAACATCAGTTACGAATCCTATTACATCAATAATATCCACAGCAAATAAAAACTCAATACATTGTTCATATTCATTTAAGGAAATGGTTGTCTAGATATCACGAATCCAACCAAGGACAAGCTTGGCGTACTTTCGATGTACGAGTCATTAATACAAATTAGGGTGTAACCTTAAAAACAACTAATACAGAACTAGAAAAATGAAAGATCTTCACAGTATTAAGAACTAGACATAGCCTTGATCATCGATGGTAGTAACTTGTAATAACTTAGACAGAGGGCCTTTGTAGTTGGAACCCGAGTACCTCTTGGAAGAGTGAAGAGGGAATTCCCCTTCCATGACGTGATCACACCTTGCACGAAATAAGGTGAAACATTAAAATGTATCCGACAAACAATAACATAACCATTTAAAAAAGAACAGAATGAAATAAGAATGTAACTTAACTGTAATAGCGAATTTTATATCCTTCGCCATTTGCACCAAAACATGTGCTCCTAGAATGAGGAGGGAAGAGGAGCTCGTCCCTCCCTGATGGGTACCCTTGCATAATAAAGGGGCCCATCATTAGTGACGAATAACAACTTTTAATCCAAAGAAACCATAAACATGGAAAACATGCATATAATGAGCGTAAAGAAATAGTAAACATCAATCCATTGTAACAGTCTAAATATAAACAGGAAGGATTAAACCGCCTCTAGACTTTAGGACGACACCTATAATCGGTATAATAATACTAGTGAATTTAAGGTTTAAGCACACAACTTCTTTTTAAGACTCACACTATACCGAGAGGTCTATTACCGACGAAGGAAGCCATACCCAATACGAAAGTTCAGTTAAGAAAATAAATAAATAGAATATCTCAGATGCACGTTTTCAATAGACATCGGGGTAAGACCTTCCACAAGAGAAAGATGGCTCGATCTCGATAGGAAAGCCAGTACAGAGAGAAGATAAACTGCAAGAACCCTAAACCCTACTAGAGCACCCCCGATTTCCCCTTTTCTATATTAACACCGATATAAAACAAGAATACTACCAAGGATCTGTCTATGAACTCGAGTTACGGAAAAACTACTCGATGAGATAGAAAGACCCGAATGAAAAATGATAGCCAAGTTGACTTACTGCATACATGGTTGTCCGTCGAGGAGTTTGCTGCCAAGAGCTCTTCCACCTGGAACAAGGTCCAATTTCATAGAAGCATGACCACGTTGCTAAGACGAGAAACTAAAAAAGAGTTTAGTCTAGAGCGTTACGTTTTTTCCTTCACCAAGCCAAGAATGGAATGAATGAACGCTACGAGATACCCTTCGTATGGAGTAATGGAGGATGAGTGGGAATCGTACCTGGCCACATGAACAAATGGTAAGTGCTGACATTTCATTGGGCATGCCGGTCGAACTCTGTAATGATTAGAGTTATCTCAGAGAACCATAAATGATGCAGACAGGTCTTTAAGATGAGAGGGTTCCAACCTGTTATGTTTTCTTAGAGAATTAATGGCGAGGAACCCAGATGGCCCACATAGTGTTAATTTTTTTATCACCTAGTTACACCGGTTATACGTTGAATCCCAACTACCTTTACTTTAACCATATCCTACCCAAGGTTTAGTCTCTCGCGCTTATGATTTTGTATAGTTTAGTGTTCGAATTTTACCCCAAAAGGGTTTGTTTAAAAGTATGCCGAATGGTGTTAACTTCTTCTCATAGACCCTGTAATAATATTTATACAAGGTCATTTATCGTAAGACTTCACATCTATGACCATTGCTTTTATAAAATAGTTGGTTCTAAGTAGTTATACCCCTTAACATAAAGGGGGTATTACCAAGTTGTAATAAAAATAAACATGGTATCCCTAGCTATGTACCTATGATCTCATATATAACTTACTAGCGGAATAGGAAGAGGTGAAAATATGATAAAATCGATTAGAGACGTAAAGGCAAAGGACTGTTGTACATCATGGTTGACGAATGACTCAAACTTTAAAGACATAGTATCAACTCAAAGAACCCAATAAGAAGAATAAATAAAAAATAAAAAAATATTTTTTTACATGTAAATTTTGAGGTGAATTACATATGGTATCAGAGAAAAAAGTGACAACACTGGACTTGAATAGGGCCACAATATCTTCTTAGTATAGATATAAATATATTTCGATTTATGTAAAACTAACAAAAAATCTTATGGTTACAAACATAAAGCTATTTCTGTTTTGTTTTAATTATGGCATCTCAGGACGATGCATAAATCAGGATGGGAGAAAACCTGCAGCAGGGACCCCTTGGAAATCCAAGACAGAACAGTGACAGAAGTTCACCCATGGAAGTGTTAGAAACAATGAGGAACCTTATTGTTGAATTACAGATTTTCAAAGCAGACAATGAAAAATTGGAAAAGGCACAACAGGAACAACAAGAGATAAATGAAGTCCTGCTATGCAGTATAGTGACCAAGAAAAGCCCAAAAGACGATAACCACAATAAAGAAGTCAGGAAAAGGGCTTCCAAGAACTCAGGGCTGGAAATAGAAAAATGAGATAGTTCATCGGAAGGAACACCTTCAGCTGAAGAAAAAACTAAATCTGACAGAAAAAGAACATAAGTAGACCACCTCGAAGGAGAATTTAAAAAGATTAAACCAACTACCTTTGATGGAGAATCCAAGACGGGAGAGGAAGATGAAGCATGGATGTTGGACATAAAAAAATACTTCCAGATCTACAACTATTCAAGGAACATGAAGGTCAGAATGGCCATCTACAATCTGAAAGGGAAGGCCAACATTTGGTGGCAGGACTTGAAATTGGCCAAGGGCCTAAAGGAAAAAAAGTTGGAATGGTCTGACTTTAAGAAGTATTTCAAGAAACAATACCTTTCAGAAAGTTACTATGAAATAAACACAAAAGTGTTCTACGAGTTACGACTTGGACAAATGACAATGGAGGACCTTATAAATAAATTTTTATAACTGTTAAGGTTCGTACCATACATCTGAGAAAATAAAGTAAAAATTCACATTTTCTAAGCTGCCTACCACAGTCCTACAAGGACATAATTGAATTTGACAACCCGAAATCCTTGAGTGAAGCATTCAGGAAATCCCGAATGTGCTACAATCAGTACAAACAATAGGTAGAGTTTCCCAAAGCATGGAAGGATAAGAAACAAGAGAGAATGAACCGGTGGAAGAAGGGGTACTAGCCAGCTCCTCATCGGAATACAGCAAAAAGTTTTCCGAGAAAGGACTTTCACTCCAACCATCTGAATACACAAGGCAGTGGTAAACCAGTAAACCTGGGAATGAAGAAGTTTGGAGACATTCCTTGTGATCCATTAAAGTGTTGGGAATGTGAAGAGGCTCATCTAAGGAGGAACTGACCGCATTTGAGTTCAACAAGTAGAACTGTTGTTCATAATTTGCAGGAAGCCTCGATAGTGGGAGATGTGGGAAGAAGACTACATCGGATAAATGCAGCCATAGATGGTCGACAAGCTAACCACCAGTCCTCGGTGGTAGAAATTGAAGGTAAAATCAATGACACTTGAATTTCTGTTTTAATTGACCCTCGAGCTACGTTAAGTTATATTACATCTAGTGTGGTCAATTCCAACAAACTTAAGAAACTGAAGCACGTGAAATCATGGCTTGTAAAATTAGTGATTGGTACTAAAAGAAAGGTAGCGGAGTTTGTTCCGGAGTTTGAGTTCAACTTAGATGGTCAAAGTATAAAGACCAATATGAACATCCTACCACTAGGATCTTACGATATGATTATTGGGATGGACTGGTTGGAATGACACAAAGCAATATTAAATTTCTATACAAAGATGCTTAGCTATAAGGATGATTCTGATACTACCAAGACAACCCAAGGTATACCAAAATCGGTATCAGTCAGACAAATTTCAGCAATGCAACTAAAGAAATGTATGAGAAAGGGATGTCAATTTTATGCCAACCAAGTGACAAATCTAGCATAAAAGGAGGATAAGCCAAAGTTGGAAGACTTTGCTATCCTACGTGATTTCAGAGACATGTTTGTGGATGAGATACCAGAATTACCCCCTAGAAGGGAAATAGACTTCTCCATAGACCTGTTACCCAGTTCTGCTCCTATCTCAAAGGCGCCTTACTAGATGAGTCTATCAGAACTGACAAAATTAAAAATACAATTACAGGAATTGTTGGACAAAGAGTACATCAGACCAAGTGTCTCACCTTGGGGAGCTCTAGTCTTCTTTGTGAAAAAGAAGGACGGTACTCTAAGATTATGTATCAATTACAGACAACTGAACAAAATGACTATTAAGAATAAATACCCCTTACCAAGGATAAATGATCTGTTTGATCAAGTGTGGGGGGGCAAGATCTTTTCAAAACTTGATTTACGATCTGGTTATCATCAAGTTTGGATAAAAAATGAGGACATAAACAAAACAACATTTCAGACAAGATACATACATTACGAGTTTGTAGTCATACCTTTCGGACTCACTAATGCCCCAACCACATTTATGTACCTAATGAACAGTATTTTCAGTGAGTACTTGGACAAGTTCATGGTAGTATTCATGGAAGATATCCTAGTCTATTCAAAGACGGAGGAGGAACATGAGGACCACTTAAGAATAGTGCTGCAAACGTTAAGGGAGCACAAACTATACTCCAATTTCGACAAGTATGACTTCTATCAGGAAAAAATACAATATCTTGGACATGTAATTTCAGCAGAGGGAATTGTTGTAGACCTAGAAAAGATGAAATCCATTATGGAATGGCTGGTACCTAAAGATATATCAGATATACGGTCAGTCATGGGAATCACCGGATATTACCGTCGGTTTATAGAAGGGTTTTCCAAGATAGCCTACCCTATCACATCGTTACAAAAGAAAGGAACCATGTTTAACTGGTCAGAGAAGTGTTAAGACAACTTTAACAAACTCAAGGAATTATTGACAATGACACCCATATTGAAAGTAGCATACCAATATAAAGACTTCACCGTATGTGTTGATGCAAGTAAAGAAGGACTAGGTGGTGTCCTAACTCAGGAAGGACACGTTATCTGTTATGAGTCTCAGAAATTAAAAGAACACGATCATAATTACATCACTCATGACTTAGAATTGGCAGCAGTAATACATGCCTTGAATATGTGGTGACACTACATAATGGGCAGAAGATTCCTATTATTAACAGACAATGGCGAGGTGAAATATTTGTTTAACCAGCCAGATCTTAACGCAAGGTAGGCAAGGTGGTTATCTTTCTTGAGAAAATTTGACTTCGAGGTCATACATATCAAGGGAAAGGAAAATAAAGTAGTATACGCTTTAAGTAGAAGAATCCACGGGTTATTTGAGATGAATACTAGCAGGGAAGAGAGTGATCTGGAAGAAAGAATAAAGACGACAGGTATTGATGACGAAAATTATACTTAAATAATGGTAGAATTACCGAACAATACAACAAACTCAGATAAACCAGATCTAAGTATCGATGAGAAGGGACTTCTATGATTTAAAAATAGACTTTACATACTAGATTCAACAGGGTTAAAATTAACAATCTTGGAGGAAGTGCATAAGAAACTGTATTCTGGCCACCCAGGTTACCAGAAAATGATAACAACACTTAGGAAACTATTTTATTGGCCTAGTATGAAGGGCGAAACAATAGAATATTTGGCAAGGTGCCAAGATTATCAGTAGGTTAAGGCCGAGCACCAACATCTAGCTGGCCTATTACATCCATTGTTGGTACCAGAATGGAAATGGGAGACTATATCACTCGAATTTATAACAGGTTTTCCTAAAACTCAGAAACAAAATGACTCTATCATGGTTCTAATTGATAAACTCAGTAAGTATGCACACTTTATTCCTGTTAAGTCTACTTTTAAAGATATAAACATTGTTGAGATATTCATGAAAGAAATCTTTAGACTACATGGTATTCCTAAAATGGTGATTTTAGATAGAGACGTAAAATTCACATCCACCTTTTTGAAGGAATTATTTGCAGGGCTCAATACCAACTTGAATTTTAGTACAAGTTATAATCCACAAATGGATGGACAGACTGAAAGGACAAACCAGATCACGGAGGATATGCTCTGCATGTATGTAAGAACAAAACTGAACAAGTGGGAATACTATCTGCACTTCATAGAATTTGCATATAACAATGGGTACCAAACATCAGCTAAGTTAAGCCCTTTCGAAATACTGTACGACTCCAATTAGATGGGATAACCCGACTGACACACTCATGGTCGGACCCGAAATGCTCCAAGAAATGGAGAACATGGTTAGAAATGTACAACATAACTTGAAAGAAGAACAGGATAGACAGAAGAGTAATGCAGATCAAAAAAGAAGGTACCTGGAATTTCAAACAGGAGACCATGTTTATTTAAAATTCAAAGACTAAAAAATCTCGTTGAAGTTAGGGAACTGTGCCAAGTTGGCACCCAGGTTTTGTGGGACCTTCGAGATACTAGCTCGAATTGGACCCATAGCATACCAACTTGCACTTCCAGATAATCTAAGAATTCATAATGTATTTCATGTTTCATTGCTAAAAAAATATATTCATGACCCTAATCATATGATTGATTGAAACTTGGTGTAGGTGGAACCCGAAGGCAAGTTCCAGGTGAAACCCCTGCGCATTCTAGACCGGAGAGAAATAACACTTCAGAATAGAGCCATCCCTCAGGTAAAGGTGCAATAGAAGAACTTTAGTCCTTAGGAGGCCACTTGGGAGTTGGAAGGAGATTTGCAGAAATCTCATCCAATCATGTTCCAGGAAAGGAATGAACATTGAGGTCAATGTTTTATTTAAGGGGGAAAGGATGTGACATCCCCCCCAAAATAAAGAAAATAAAAATATTTTTAGAATTTAAATTGCTGGAAATTTATTTCCATTTTTAGTAAATTCAAAATTGGAAAATGTTTGCTATTTATGGCAATTCCGAATTTCGAATTTTATAATTGTAATAAATTATTTTGACTACTAGGCAGAGATCTAATTTGTCCCAACTAGATATTGGACTATGAAACTTGTATGAAAAACATAATATTTTATATTGATTGCAGGGGACAAAGGGGACAACCATGTTAAATTTATCTTACCATGACTCCATGAGAGGGGAACATGTTGGAACTACCTCTAGGCTAATTAAATTTATCTTACCATGACTCCATAATTCAAGGCGAGTGGCACCCTTGGAGCACGTAGTGCGTCCTGAAGGGCACGTCGCTTGATGATGATGATGAGACTGCCTAGACGACCATGAGACCTTAGCACATGATAATTCTTAAAACGACCCCCCCCTAATTAAATTGTCTCCTTGTTCAAATCAAACCTAGAATAAAACATCCCTAAGATAAATTTGATTGGCCCTAAGAAAGATCCTCCAAAAGTGAACCTAGGGCGTAAATTAACACCCACCTAGGAGTAAATTGAAGTCTTCTAAAAAAAAATAATGGGGGTAAGTGTAATAAGGGAGTTAATTTAAGTAAATCCTGTGGCGTTTAAATCATAAGGAGACTTGAATTTTAAAGAGGGAAGTATTAAAAACTAGGATTTAAATAAACAGATAAATAAATAATAAAATAAAAATGTTTGTCTATATATATATTGAAAAGAATGTATAAGCACTTTTAT
>SNQJ01S0008613.1:460101-474784 GCA_010110895.2 Picea sitchensis | reverse complement strand
AAATTATGATGTAACTTGAGATTTAAAATTGATGTCCTTATAATTGGGATGGGATTTATATATATTAGCACTTGAACTTAAAGGTTATCTTGAATCCTGTTACTATTAATGGTGAGAGTTGTCACTACCCGCATTGCCCCTTATTAGCATTATCATGTTAAAATTCTAGTATTGATAGATGGCCATATAATTTAAGATGATACAGTGTTGTTTCAACTAGGATGTCACCTTTGAATATAACAGTAATTGCATTATCATTAAATTTATGATTGTAATGACATAGCATGAGGGTTCCTCATGTTGGAATCAATTGTTTTCATCCTGAAATGGTTATTAGAAACTGATGGTTGTAGCATATAGGAGCTAGCGTAACTATAAAATCATGGTCCTAATTGTGTGATAAATGATAGATAGTTAATGTTTCATGACAGTGATTTGTAACTTTTAATTATTGATTAATAACATGCGGGTGCGATACCCTAGAAATACATACCGTATTTTACCCCAGTTAGTATTTTAGGGTGGTTGTTCTGTTAGATGACGTCGATCCGAAGGGTCGTTGTCAAGGTCCTTATCACGCGCCTTCCGTAAGGGGCACATTCGTACTTCTCATTTATGTCGTACTGGATTTTATTCAGTTGGTGGTTTGGTCTACTTGTGTCGGGCGGGATGTAGACACCTCCATGTTCCTCAGAACAGTCGCCAGCCCTGAGACCTTAAATGGTTAAAGACGATGGGAAACCGGGCTTGAGCATTGCTTATGTGTCTTGGAGGTCCTGACCTTGCAGGGTAGGACGGGCGGGTAGTCAGTCGTATTTAGTAGTCAGTTTTACTTGTCGTTAAATGTTGCGTTGTGCACCTTTGCCTATGGTCTTAGTTGGTTGCAGATACTCGTCGTATGCTTTTGTCTTCTTGCAATGAACACCGTGGTCGCGTCTTGTTGGATGTCAAGAGGCGACATAGAGCCAAGTATGTTTTTACTTCTACACGCGCGCACACACCGTAAACACGAAAACAAAATTTGCACCTGTATACTAGAATGGTTGTCGTAACGAGGCGGTTCGTTACAGCTAAAAAAGTATATTCATGAGCCTAATCATATGATTGATTGAAACTTGGTGTAGGTGGAACCCGAAGGCAAGTTCCAGGTGGAACCCCTGCGCATTCTAGACCGGAGAGAAATAACACTTCAGAATAGAGCCATCGCTCAGGTAAAGGTGCAATAGAAGAACTTTAGTCCTTAGGAGGCCACTTGGGAGTTGGAAGGAGATTTGCAGAAATATCATCCAATCATGTTCCAGGAAAGGAATGAACATTGAGGTCAATGTTTTATTTAAGGGGGAAAGGATGTGACATCCCCCCCAAAATAAAGAAAATAAAAATATTTTTAGAATTTAAATTGCTGGAAATTTATTTCCATTTTTAGTAAATTCAAAATTGGAAAATGTTTGCTATTTATGGCAATTCCGAATTTCGAATTTTATAATTGTAATAAATTATTTTGACTACTAGGCAGAGATCTGATTTGTCCCAACTAGATATTGGACTATGAAACTTGTATGAAAAACATAATATTTTATATTGATTGCAGGGGACAAAGGGGGCAACCATGTTAAATTTATCTTACCATGACTCCATGAGAGGGGAACATGTTGGAACTACCTCTAGGCTAATTTTTACAAGTGGCAAATCAGTGAATTGGCCACTGGAAGCCTCTGAAAATCAGGAATTTAGAAAGCTGTGAAAGTTCCCAAAGGAGGGAAAAAGACCTAGGCAAATTGATAAATAAACATATGTGAGGAGGCAGGACGCTGCCAAGTATGCTGGAAAGGAAAACTATTGATTTTTTTTCCTTTGCTGTTATGAACACTGAATGGGTGTAAGTCAAGGTGGCGACTACCGGTTCGAAGGACATTACAGAAGAGGGGCTTCCAAGTTTGTCGTCATGGACTCATGGTCAGGCTAGGGGGTGAACCGTGCAAGTGATCTTGGCTGCTCAGTTCTATGGTTGGGAGGAATGTGGTTGTTCCCTTTGTTTTTCTACGAGTTTAGTTCATATATGCTACTCCAACCCCTACATGTTCGAATGCTTTTATATCTATGGTATTGAACATGTTAGATCTGTAGTGAAGTGGTTCATAGTATCTGTTTTAATGATCATATAATTGTTGTGTGTTATTTCCTGTACCAAATTTCAATATCTCTGTATCTGTGGGGTGAATTAGTTACAGATATAGTGAAATCCTTCAAGTCATCATGCATCCAAAAACATAGGCAAAGGAGGATGACTATAGGTGAATTGGTTACGGATGACTACAGTCTATAGCTACCTTCAAATTAAATCTGTTGAACAAAAGGAAACTGATTTGCTTGCATAGTGTATTTGTAGCCAAGCGTACCTTTTCCTATGGAAAAATTATATTTGTTGTAGATGACTATAGTATACAATGAACCCTCACTAATAAGTATACAAGTTCAAACCATAAGTAAATATACCCTACAACCCTGAGATTATATTCGACATGCATGTAGACCTGTATAGGTATAATATGAACAGAGACATATTATATAATGGGTAATCTTTATAAACGATATAGTGACACTAAAATAAACCGACTATAAACAGAGTCAAATAATATATATATATATATATATATATATATATGTATGTATAAACATACTTGTAGGAAAATAATCCAGCAAAATCCACAGACCCCAATACAGAAGAGTTGGAGCATATGTACTATGGTGTGGTTTAGTAGTATCGATGCAGGAACAAACTGACTTAATTCTCGTGGGGAGATCAACCAAATGCTTGATTAATGGCTGAAATAAGAACACAAGTTAAAATATAAATTGCACAACGTATCTACGGTGCAATATGTAATTCACGACAAGTTAGGGTATATCATATGAACGAGTAAAGTAAAATACTTGAGAGAAAACAATCACGAATGGGGGAAAGCGAGGCTCAGGCTAAACTCCTACCATTACTATTTTGTTTGTATAATAGAAATAAGTGCCTGAATTTCAACAAAAACCTGGAAGTTTTGAATACAAGCACACACTACCAATGGGAACGAACCCCCCTTAAACACAACACTTCTGTGCTTGTTGTAGGTTCATTACCATACATGGTTAAATCATATCGGGACAATTGTGTAATTAATTATGGGAAATTAACTAGAACAATTCAAGAAAATAATTCAACTGTGTTTTGACAAACCGAACTTTCAAAAAATTTAGAAGAGAATGTTAAACACATAAACATCAGCTCTGAATCTTGTTACTTCAATAATATCCACAACAAATAAAAACCCAATACATTGTTCATAATCATTTAAGGAAATGGTTGTCTAAATATCATGAATCCAATCAAGTGCAAGCTTGGCGTACTTTCGACGTACGAGTCATTAATACAAATTAGGGTGTACCCTTAAAAACAACTAATACAGAACTGAAAAAATGAAAGATCTTCACAGTATTAAGAAAAAGATGTAGCCTTGATCATCGGTGCTAGTAACTCGTAATAACTTAGACAGAGGGCCTTTGTAGTTGGAACCCGAGTACCTCTTGGAAGAGTGAAGAGGGCGTTCTCCTTCCATGACATGATCACATGCTGCACGAAATAAGGTGAAACATTAAAATGTATCCAACAAACAATAACATAACCATTTAAAAAAGAACAAAACGAAATGAGAAAGGAACTTAACTATAATAGCGGATTTTATATCCTTCGCCATTTGCACCAAACCATGTGCTCCCAAACCGAGGAGGGAGGAGGAGCTCGTGCCTCCCTGATGGGCACCCTCACATAATAGAGGGTCCCATCATTAGTGATGCATATAATGAGCATAAAGCAATAGTAAACATCAATCCATTGTAACAGTCTAAATATAAACAGGAAGGATTAAACCACCTCTAGACTTTAGGATGACACCTATAATCGGTATAATAATACCAGTGAATTTAAGGTTTAAGCATAGAACTTATTTTTAAGATTCGCATTGTACCGAGAGGTCTATTACACATAGGAAAGGCCGGTTATATACTTTGTCAACTAGGAATTAACCGACGAAGGAAGCCATACCCAATACGAAAGTTCAGTTAAGAAAATAAATAAATAGAATATCTTGGATGCACGTTTTCAGACATCAGGGTAAGACCTTCAACCAGAGAAAGATGGCTCAGTCTCGACAGGAAAGCCATTATAGAGAGAAGATAAATTGCGAGAACCCTAAACCCTGCTAGAGCACCCCCGATTTCCATTTTTCTATATTAACACCGATATAAAACAATAATGCTACCAAGGATGTGTCTGTCAAATGGAGTTACAGAAAAAATACTCGATGAGACAGAAAGATCCGAATGTAAAATGACAGCCAAGTCAACTTACCACATACAGGGTTGTCCATCGAGCAGTCTGCTACCAAGAGCTCTTCCACCTGGAACAAGGTCCGATTTCATAGAAGCATGACCACGTTGCTAAGATGGGAAACTAAATCAGAGTTTACTCTCGAGCATTCCATTTTTTCCTTCACTAGGCCAAGACCGAAATGAATTAAATCTATGGGATACCTTTCATATGGAGTAATGGAGGATGAGTGGGAATCGTACCTGGCCACATGAACAAATGGTAAGTGTTGACATTTCATTGGGCACGTCGGTTGAACTCTGTAATGATTAGACTTATCTCAGAGCGCCATAAATATTACAGACAGGTCTTTAAGATGAGAGGGTTCCAACCTATTGTGTTTGCTGAGAGAATTAATGGCAAGGAACCTAGATGGCCTACGTTAGGTTAATTCTTTTATCACCTGGTTACACCGGTTATACATTGAATCCCAACTACCTTTACTTTAACCATATCCTACCCAAGGTTTAGCCTCTCACGCTTATGCTTTTGTATATTTTAGTGTTCGAATTTTACCCCAAAAGAGTTTGTTTAAAAGTATGTCGAATGGTGTTAACATCTTCTCATAGACCCTGTAATAATATTTATACAAGGTCGTTTATCATAAGACTTCACATATATGACCATTTCTTTTATAGAATAGTTGGTTCTAAGTAGTTATACCACTTAACATAAAGTGGGTTTTGGAAATGAAACGGTGGGTATTACCAAGTTGCAATAATAATAAAAAAAGGTATCACTCGCTATGTACCTATGATCGCATATATAACTCAGTACCAGAATAGGAAGAGGTGACAATATGATAAAATTGGTTAAAGACGTAAAAAAAAAGGACTGTTGTACATCATGGTTGATGAATGAATGAAACTTTAAAGACACAGTATCAACTCAAAGATCCGAATAAGAAGAATAAATAAATAATTTATTTTTTTTAATTTTTAGATGTAAATTTTGAGGTGAATTACACTAGTGAACCAACTTTCCCTCTTTACAACATCACTTCTTTACATGTAATATCTTAGCTTGCATGAGGACATGCAAGAAGGTAAGCCCGGGGGTATTTTGGGTTATGAAAAAGGTACACATATCCTCCTTATACACAAAGTTTGTGATACAATCTTGAGTGACTTTTCTGTTAATTAGGGATAAATAGAATAGAAAATGATTAATATGTCTTCTAGTGACGTTATTGAAGTCATGATGAATAAATTCTAAAATACTGTTGGAATTGTTTGATTTTTTTATAGGATTGGTTAAATATTGTCAAAACCGAAATAGCAAAGGATATCTTGAAAAGGTTTGAGCCATTTCAGATTAAGGACTTTTTGTGCACAAGCAGTTTTAAATATGATTCGGTTTCCTATATTGTAACCTTATAATAGTAAAGTAATCCCGAGGATCTTCCCATCCTCAGGATGGTTTGATTTACTCAAATTATTGTATATAGAGAGGATAATAGATCCTAAAAGACAAGTTAATAATTGCGTTCAAGTATTCAGACTCAGAGTTACTCTGCACAAGCCATTTTTGTGAATGATGTACTAGCTATGAAGTTAATAAAATATTTTATTGTTTTCACCATTTCTATATACTGATTTTCTCGTAGAATGATTCTAAGGAACAACAACCCAGTCTAAAGGAGCTACTCTTTCAATTGTAATTGTATCAATTTGTTTTCTTTTTTACAATTCAATTCCCTTTCACAATAGTTAAGACAAATGCAGAAGCGTGATAATGATTTCATACGTGTTTCATACAAAAGATAGATATCTCTCTTGAGAGTCAATGATTTTTTATTCCAATTTCCATTACTCTAGTTTTTTGCTTGACAGTTCCTCACGTTTTCATATGTGTTGTTTCTTTTACTTAAGATTCCCATTAGTTGTTCCTTTCGAATAGGTTACAATTGTCGTTCCTTTCAGTTAACGCTACAATTTTTGTTCGTTTCCATTTAGTTATGATTGTTGTTCCTTACGATTTTACAATTGCAGTTTCTTTCTATTAGAATAGTTCACTATTTCCTTTCCAGTAGTTCAATTCCTAGTCAATAGTCAATTCTGCAAGTCTTTACTCAAATTCAATCATTGCTTTTCAGTTAAATGAATTTACCAGGTTAGCTAGCTCCTTTTCATTCACAAAATGTTAGCAATTAGATTTCAATTCTATTAAGTAAGATCTTAATCTTAGAATCTTTAAATGAACATTTGAGGAACTTGATTGTGGATAAACTCAAGTTTGCTTTAGCTACGTGATTTTAGCCTCTACAAGCTATCTGCATAGACTTTGCTGATTTTCTTGAGATAAAAGATGAATCCTCCGGTTGATAAATTAATGTTAAAACTAAGGTTGTTTTAGGACATATTTAGATCCCAACAATTATGCATATCTAATATTAATTCACGATAATATTATGATTTATTCTAACTTTGTAAAAATATTATAACCCTGTAACTTTTAAATATTATTATAATATTTAATATTAATTTGTAATGATAATATGATTTATTGTAATTTTGTAAGAGTATTATAATATTTTTTAAACATGTTTCTTATATACAATGAACATCATCTCCATTTTCAAAGGAATACTAAAACAACTATGAAATTAGAATAAGCATACAAATTTAACAATTTCAAATATCTAATCAGTAATGCTCATTTTGAGAGGAGTTGCATATGTACCTCATCTAACCATGATTAGAAAAAATCTAACTAAGAACTAACCTCATTGTCAAAATCACACTTGCAATGGAGTTTCCAAAGGATATATAAGGCTCATACTCTCAAACAATGCCAAATACCAACCAAGGAATCTCAGATCACCGATTTGGAATCACCAAACAAACTGCACACCAATGAAAATACCCCTGCAGAATGTTTTCCAACCTATATTGAGCCTTATCCCAACAAGGTCTCGCAAAGCCACACTCCCATAAAACATGCTTCACTGATTCAAACTTCAACCATGAGGGGAAAATACCATCAAAAAGACCAATTTTCGCAAGATGGGATTTGGAGGGGAAACCTTGGTAGATCACCAACCAAGAAAAAATCCATAGATTATAAGAAGATCAAATCCAATGGGTCTCTTCATTTGAGTAAATCCACCTAGCATTAAGAATGGGACCTAATTCATCTGACTCATGAAAAATGGAGTAGAGCTTAAGAGAATCATATTGGTTCAAGGAATGCCCAAAAATCTAATCCCAATCTCATTGAAAGGGATCTTCCATATAAATATTCATCTTAAAAGTATCCTCCTAGGGTATGAGCCCAATAATATCCATCCAAGTAGGTTTATCCACAAAAGACAATGTAAAATCCCCAACCATTGACTGCCAAGTATTCTGAGAATGAGCATTTGAATCTCAAAGATCTTTCCAAAAGAAAATATTTCTTTTATTAAGACTACTTTCCTAAAAAGAGGGAGGTTAGATATGCAATTACCCCTTAATTCCAACTCCAAATTAAACTTTTGGCGAGATCCCAAACTGATGTACTTCGTGACCACTTCCAATGAGCCAAGTCTGCTACCCTCCTCCAAGATACCCAAATACTCTTAAAGATGAGGGACCCTGAAATATGGAAATTATGAGGAGTAGACATGATATCACATAAATCAAATTGACCCTTTACTCTCCTAACATGATCGAATGAAATCAATTTGTTCCACATCAAAACCTCTGAAGGAGATGATCCCTCCAAATACCTAACTACTCATTTAGCAACAAAAACTCTACCTTGGGACACTACATCAATCATTCCAAGGCCCCCCTCATCCTTGTGCATGATATAGAATACCCAAGAGATCATGGGGATACCATGAGCCCCACCATAGTTTCCCCATAGGTATCTATTCCAATCAGAGAAACTGCACCTTGCTTGGAAGCCAACAAGACACATAGTAAATGTGGTAGGCATGAAGAATCGTACTCACCACCATCAACATAGAAACAAGTATCAAAAAATTATGTTACAATTCAATATTTCCAAGCACCAATCCCACATTGCAACTCGATAAATGTCTACCCTAAATGGTATCCAAAGATACTGCACAATAATCCCTTGCTGGAAAAACCTCCAAGAAGTTAGAAACCACATGGGATAATCCTCAATACCAACTAACTAGTAGCATGTCTTATGATCACTAACAATTTTCCATGAAGCTTCGCAAAACATTACAAGACAATCCTTGGCAGTTGAGACAAAATTCTTATCAAGAAAGGTTGTAAAAAGAGAGTCATCTACAAAATGATTGTTAATAATCTCCTTCACCCTAGGGAGATAAATACCTCTAAGCCAACCCTCAAGAGAAGTTTCCTCCAGTAAATATAGAATAGCATTAGCCATCAAAATATAGAATTAAGGGTCCAAAGGAAACCCTTTCCAAATAGACCTATGGAATTGGATGTGGGGGGACAATACATTATTCATTGAAATAAAAGTGGATGCACAGATAAAAAAACGTGTTAATCATACCAACACAACTTTTTCCAAAACCAATGAAAGTCGACATATTGGTGATAAATTTCCAATCAATACGATCATATACTTTGTCAGAATCAATTTTTAGGAAGGCTGTCTTCTCACTAGACTCCATGGCCTCCAAAGCTGACAAGAATGTGTCCAAAATAAAACTTCCTTATACAAATCCTATCTTGTCTTAGAATAAAATTTTCCTAGCCACATCTTGAACTCTCGTATCTAAATCCTTGGCCATAATTTTATAAGAAACCCTCAATAAAATTATCAACCACCACCCACCAAAAGAATATATGGCAGTATTCTTCACAATAATATTGATCATTCCTTGATTAAGTGATTATAAAATACGTCATATGGATAATACCTTAGGCGCAAGATTGAAAAAATCATCCCCCACTATGTCCCACATCTCATTATAAAAATCACAAGGTAGGCTATCAATACTGTGGGACTTCCAATTTTTCATTGAAGAGAGTGCAACAAAAAAATCATGTTTGATAAAATCTATTTCCAATCTATCCCGATCTCCAATCAGAAATTTTTGTGGCTCCATAACATCGACAACTCACTCCGACAAGTGGTAATCAGAGAAAATATTTTGAAAGTGACCACTAAACATACCTCAAATATGTATTTAGTTCTCCTAAGAGTCTCATATTCTCTCTCTAGACCAATAACCATGTAAGCCACAAATTTTCTCTTCAACAAGTCAAAAAATAACTTAGATCCCTCGTCTCCATACTAGATTCATTGTAGTTGAGTTCTCACTTGATCCTCTCTAGCAATATACTCCTCCTCCTTGTGAACCACCATATCAAACTAAGTTGCATGCTTATGGAGGTTGATGTTATGAAGGTCCTTCTCCAAGAGAATACACACCTCCACTAATTTGTGTCGATATTTCTCTCCTATGTTTTTGTACAATCATGTGAAAATATCAACTATAAGAATGCAAAAGAAATAAAAAGATCTTGAAATATTAACCATTCACACTAGACACAAAAACAGAACAAAAGAACACAAGAGTTTATCCTAGGAAGCCCAACATTGCGATAAAACCTAACAACCTTTTAATAGAAGAATTCAGTCCAAGATATTATGAGTACATCACCATCAATAGCCAAAATACCATACAAAGAATATCCTCCCCAAGGATAGAGTCATCAAGACCTAGCGCCTCAATTAGATGACCAAGAGAAACCAAGAATAGCATTCCTAAGTGTGGCGCACTTATCAAGATACAAGAAACCAAGAAATAGCGAAATCTTGTGCACAGTGCAAAAGGAGTCGTGACTCTCCAAATGAAATGATCCAGTCTTGTATTTATCTAGGTCTTCAAATTACTTTATTATTTTAAGTCTTTTACTAGTGGGGTCAAATTCTCTTCTCCGGTCTTCAATTTCTTTCTGGGGCTTATTTAATGGTGTAGATTGGTCTTCTTGTACTTTTTTGTGAAGAAAGACTTGTTGGAAGTTGCAATCCTCAACAATTGTGGACATGTTTGGATGTTTTTTGTAGATGTAATTTCGGGGAGAAAGAGGTTGTGTGCCTAGGAGTGACGAGCTATCCGAAATTCGTCAAAGAAGCATACATTTTGGTGGTGGGAGAATTTGTGTTGCTATGAAATTCATGAATTCCCAGCAACAATAATTCTTGTCCAACCTGTGCTAGAAGCCCTTGAGGGAGTCGAAAGTCCTAAGGGATTATGAGCAGTGAAGGGGGATTCAATCCCTTTGGTCATGCACGTTGAGGGAAAGAGCGTTGGTAGATTGGGATTACCTGTGAGTTTGACTATTAAGAAGGGGAGATTGGTCAGCGTTAGGGACCATCGTCTCTTGTGGATGCATAGCCCCAACTCAAGGGTGTCTTTCTATTGAGAATGGGAGAAACATGCTACAGTTGCGAGGAACATCTGTCCTCTGTATCGGGTTGCACATTTCATTAAGAAGTGTTCTTACATGTGTTTATTCATGTTAATTACTGATGCAATTGTTGTGCAATTTACTCTCAGTTATATATGGTTATCATTGCTTGCATATGAAGCACTCTATGGTCCATCTTTTGTTCTTACATGTGTTTATTCATGTTAATTACTGATGCAATTGTTGTGCAATTTACTCTGAGTTATATATGGTTATCATTGCTTGCATATGAAGCACTCTAAGGTCCATCTTTTGGTGTCGATAATGGTGAACGGGCGGTGTATCCTGAGACTGAAAGAACACTTAACGAAAAAAGATAGGATTGTGATGTGAATTACCTGCAAACGCTTACTCAAGGCACAAGAGAGAATCAGGAAGTAAGGATTGATAAAGGGAAGTGCATTGATAAACCCTTAAGGTCTAAAGGGAAAGGTAAAGGGCATACAACTCATGGAAAGACGAAGAAAATAAAAATTGATCAATATGTTGGTGGGACTGTTGTCGAGATATATTTTCTATGCATTTAATTTGATCCAGATAGTATTGTTTATTATTAGTATATGATCTCGTTGATTCTATATAATTCATTTCTACTGTTTTTTAATATTTTGCTACAGAAGTCCCAGATGGGCAAATGCAAATCTTCACAAAGTTCAAGCGTTTGCAAAAGTCATGAAAAGAAGTCGAACACTAAATTAGATGTTATAAGGGCTGACGCTCCTGAGATGCCTCTCCATATTGTCAAGGCTGACGATCAAAAGGATTACATCCACCTGAGAGCACGAAGAGGTCAGGCTACCAACGGTCATATTGATTGAAATCTTACATTGGTTCGTTGATGTGTTAGTTTACATCTTTTTATCAATGATTAAGCGGGTGGTTGAGTTGACAGAATTTAATATTAAATTATATGTTATTATTAGTAATTAATTTAATTGAGAGAAGTTAATATCAAATTATATATTATTATTAAAAAAAAATCTGAAGAGGTCAGGCTACCAACTGTCATATTGATTGAAATCTTACATTGGTTCGTTGATGTGTTAGTTTACATCTTTTTATCAATGATTAAGCGGGTGGTTGAGTTGACAGAATTTAATATTAAATTATATGTTATTATTAGTAATTAATTTAATTGAGAGAAGTTAATATCAAATTATATATTATTATTAAAAAAAAATCTGGAACTTCTATTTCAAGATGATCTATCTTTCTAGTCTTATCATAATGATCTAAAATCCACTTTGTGGAAATTGAATTCTGGTAAAAAGATAACAAACATGTTGTCCAACTACTTAACTAACTAAAAACCCTAAACTAAATTATTATTAGTAATTAATCTACTACATGTATCTAGTGAAATGTCGTTAGGCAATTGAATATGGTCTGAACAAAACTGAGTATAGTTCTTCCATAAAACAAAATTGCTCAATGCGATGAACAAAAAGGCTTTTGAGATTAGAATGGACGAGAACATGAAGACTTTCGAAATTAGAATGGACAATTCGGAAAAATGCCCGATGGAGCTGCGTAAACCCTAATATGATATAGGTTGATGCTGAGGGTTCGCAGATATGGATACGGATCTAGTCAACTATTCAGACGATCCATATGAAGGTTACCATATTTGGGCTTCCCTTAATACGGTTTCCGCTACACGTGCAATATCAATATCCTTAGGGTTAAACCATGTGTTAGCAGTGCGGACAAACCTTTGGAGGATGAAACTTTAGAAGTTTTGGAGGCAGGAGCTAGAAATTTGGACGCAGGCCCGGTGGACGGCTTTGACATCCCTTTGAATGGCCTGTCAGGTGAAACATATTCTGGTATCAATTCTTATCGAGTGTCGACCGACTAGTACTTGGTGGAATGCCCTGATTGAAAGGGCCGACTTAATGTCAGTGCTAATTCAGGTCAGGCGTCTCCATCTTGTCATTTCTTGCAGATGGATGATCCCTAGATTAGGGTTTCTTCTCGTTCTATTGTTCTGGAAAGCTTGCAAACTATTCTATCTGAACCGGTGGACGGAATCTAGCAGTTCCTCAACGCACGAAGTTTTCAAGACTGCTCTAGATCTAGATCTAGAAACCATTCACAGTAGCAGGTTAGAGCCTGCGGTTGAAAACCCTAGTTTGTTTCATTCTGTTAATCCAGTTCTGAGTTTGTTTCATTCTGTTAATCTAGTTCTGGGGGTAGGCAGGGAGTCTCCGATGGTATCTGTGAAAGGGGTGGAGGCTAGTGGCTCTGGCAAGCATTGGAAGTGTGTTAAAAGGTATAGAGGTCCGCTAATCCTAGTTCTTGGTGAGATTCAAGTCTGATGACCCTCACTCCTAATCTTTTAGGGGTTGATATAAGGGCAGGGTTGGTTGAAAGTCAGATTTTAAAACATGGCAACAAGGAATATGAGCAGGTGCTGGACCATACAGGTGTACCCTTTTGATGTGCAGGGTGTCATGTTTATGTACCTTTGGTGGTTTAGTGTGAGTGAAATTGAAAAATTATATTATTTAAATAGCGTTTCAAAAATAATTGGCATGTTAAAAATTATAAGAAATCAATAATATTATGTAATCTCAACTATTAAATCTATAATTTCAACTATATTTCAAAATTTCACAATAAATTTTAAACAAAAGTCATAGAAAAAAAAGTGTTAAAAAATAATAACGTACTTTGACAAAGGAGGGTTAAAAAGGCCAATGACAGAAAAACCCTCAGAAGGAGATCCTGATAGTTAAACCCCTACGCAAGAAGTAGAGGCAGCAATCAGGTTACTCGCACAAACTTAACTGTGTGGAGGGGCAGTATAGACTGGGGTTGAGGAAGGGATGACTATGAAGACACACGGATGAGCCTATCCCTATCATCGAAATTTCACCTTAGTCTCCTTGTCCGAATGAGCTGGTTTCATTAACCTCCTTCATGTGGCTCGAGTAAGCATACTGAGAATTTGGCTGCTCTAAATTTGATTTCTCCTTCTAATCAAAGTTTTGTTTTTGGTCTTGAGTTAATAATTATGTACGTGTCAATGGTGGGAGAAGGTATATTTCTTAAAGGGTTTATCTAGAATGTTTTTGGTCTTGAGTTAATAATTATGTATGTGTCAATGGTGGGAGAAGCTATATTTCTTAAAGGGTTTATCCATAATTAGAGATTCCTTCCAATACTCTTAAATTAATATTCCTAAAACCGCAGTTAAGAAAGGAATGACAAAGAGCATTATTTTGGAGGTTCCTAAAACCGCAGTTAAGAAAGGAATGACAAAGAGCATTATTTTGGAGGCTTGAGGAATGAAAAAGAGAATTATTTTGGAGGCTTATTTGAGGAGGAGGAGAGTATTATATATATATATATATATATACAAAGTGCTTAGGAAAAAAGGGTAAACATTTTTGAAGCAATTCTTGAAGATGGACAAAGACAAGTTGAAGGGAAAATGTCAAAAAGAAATGGAAAAAAAAAAAAAAAAGTAAGAAATCCTATATTTATTTGTTTCAGTTGAGAGTAAATAAGGAAATCATGTTGGGCAAACTACATTTACTAATTCACTAAAAGGGATTTCAAGAGCAAACATTTCCATAGTGGTGGGTGACAAATGACACCTCTATCCATAACTTGCATTGCTTTAGCTAGCCTTCCAAAAATTTGGTTCTTAAAATGGTTATGGATGCACATAACTCTAATGTGGTTACTTTACAGGAAATCATGTCTGAGGGTTAGAATACTGTTTTTTATTTAGAAAAATATTTATGGGGATAGGAATTTATGTTCATTGACTTTAGGGTAGATCTAGGAGACTTATTAATGGGTGGAAAAACAAAACCCTAAATTTCTCTAACTATTAGTCATTTTCCCCTTGTTT
>SNQJ01S0008613.1:413685-438455 GCA_010110895.2 Picea sitchensis | reverse complement strand
GTGAAAATCTGTCTCCGTGTGTACTTTATGTGTGACTGATGGTCTTTACTTTTACTGTCCATATGCTGTATATTGTTGATGACCACATGAAGAAAGATTAATAATGTTTTAACAGACTTAAAATAGTTTAAGCTCACATACAATTGATTCACCCCCCCCTCTCAGTTGTTTTAGTATTTCCAACATCTTCTAACTTATCCATGTTTAAAATTCATTTCCAGCCAAAGGTATAGAAGGTTATGCTAAGATCTATAGTTGATACTATAGAGAATTTATTCTACAGTTAACTCATTTCAACAAAATTCAATTGGAAACAGTACAATGCATACAAAGTAACAAATACACACTACATATCCAAATTTGTGTAACATCTAACCAGGGAAGGAGTAAGTAAACATATCTAAATGGTTATTGAACAACAAATGGTGCATCCACGTTCCTCCCAACCTTAGAGAAGGGCAGCCAAATCACTTGTCCTGTTCACCCCTTAGCCTGACCATGAATCCATGAGGGATAGCTCAGAAATCCTTCTCAACAAATGCCTTTCAGTTTTAGCAGTTTCCTCCTTGCCTCACACTCAACAAGTAGTGTTCATAACAACAAGAGATAGATTTATTTTCCCCAGCATACTAGGCAATGTCCTGCCTCCTCACATATGCCATATATCCAAAATTATATTTTTGCTTAGGTCTTTTCCCTCCCTTGGGAATTTTCCCAGCTTTGCAAATCCCTGATTTTCAGGGGCTGTCAATGCCCAAATTCCTGATTTTTAGGGGCTGCCAATGCCCAAATTCCTGATTTTCCACTTGTAACAATCATCCCTGACGTAGTTCCAACATGTTCCCCACTCATGGAGTCCTGGTCAACTGATTTTCAACATGGTTGTTCCATTTTTCCTCCAGTAATTATTATAAAATATTTTGTTTCATACAAGTGTCATAGTCAAGTAGTTAGTTGGGTCAAATTAGATCTCTCCCCAACAGTCATATTCATTAATTTCACTTATCTAAATTTGAAATTTGAAATTTTCATAAATGGAAAAAATTTTCCAATTTCGAATTTGCCAAAAATGGAAAATAATTTCCTAAGAAATTTTCAACTTAAAAATAATTTATTTTTGGGGATGTCACATCCTTCAATAAAACACTGTCCTTAGTGTCCGTTCCTTCCTTGGAACATGATTGGATGATATTTCAGCAAATCTCCCTCGAACTCCCAAGTGGCCTCCTCAGGGCTAAAGTGCTTCCATTTCAGTTTTACCTGAGCAATGACTCCGTTTCGAATTGTTATTTCTCTCTGGTCCAGAATGGGCAGAAGTTCCTCCTGGAAATCGCCTTCTGGTTCCACCTGCACCAAGTTCCAATCAATCATATGAGTAGGGTCATGAGCATACTTCTTCAACCAAGAAACATGAAATACATTATGAATTTTTAGATTGGCTGAAAGTGAAAGTTCGTATGCTACAGGTCCAATTCGAGCTAGTATCTCGAAGGAACCACAAAACCTGGGTTCCAACCTGGCACAGTTCCCTAGATTCAGTGAACTTTTTCGGGCTTTGAATTTTAAGTAAACACGGTCTCCCACTTGAAATTCCAAGTGTCTTATTTTCTCGTTCGCATAACTCTTATGTTCATCCTGTGCCTCTTTTAAGTTTTTTTGTACCCTTCTTACCATACTGTCCATTTCTTGTAGCATCTCAGGTCCAACCATGAGTCTGTCAACCAGGTTATCTCGACTAATTGGATTCGTACATTTTCTGTCTATAGTACCTCAAAGGGGCTGAATTTAGTCGAAGTTTGGTACCCATTGTTATAAGCAAATTCTACCAAGTGTAGGTAGTCTTCCCACTTGCTTGGTTTTGTTCATACGTACATGTAGAGCATATATTCTATGATCTGGTTTGTTCATTCAGTCTATCCATCCATTTTTGGATGATAACTCGTGATGAAATTCAAGTTAGTATATAGCCCTGCAAACAATTCTTTCCAAAAAGAAGATGTAAATTTAACGTTTCTATCCAAAATCACCATTTTAGGAATACCATTCAGCCTAAAAATTTCTTTCATGAATATTTCAGCGATGTTAATAGAGTTAAAAGTAGACTTTATAGGAATAAAGTGTGCATACTCACTGACTTTATCGATTACCACCATAATAGAATCATTATGTTTCCAAGTTCTAGGAAAACCTGTAATGAAGTCTAGTAATATAGTCTCCCATTTCCATTCAGGTACCAGTAAGGGATGTAATAGGCTGGTTGGATGTTGTTGCTCGGCTTTTACCTGCTGACAATCTTGACACTTAGCTAAGTATTCTTTTATTTCTCCCTTCATATTAGGCCAATAAAATAATTTTCTAAGTGTTGTTATCATTTTCTAGTATCGTGGATGACCAGAATATGGTTTCTTATACACTTCATCCAAAACAATTAATTTTAACTCTGTCGAATTTGGTGTGTATATTCTATTTTTAAATCACAGTAGACCATTTTTATCAATAATCAGTTCTGTTTTGTCTGGATTTCCTGTAGTGTTTTGTAATTTTTCCACTGTCTTAGTGTAATTTTCATCAGTATTACGTGTAGTCTTTATACTCTGTTCAAGATCGCTTTCTTTCCTACTAATGTTGATTTCAAACAACCCATGAGCTCTTATGCTCAAAGAATCAACTACTTTATTTTCCTTCCCCTTGATATGTCTTACCTCAAAATCAAATTTGTTCAAGAAGGCTAGCCATCTTTCTTGCCTGGCATTAAGGTCTGGTTGGATAAACAAATATTTGACACCGCTATTATCTGTCAATAATAGAAATCTCCTACCCATTATGTATTGTCGCCACATTTTTAAGGCATGTATTACCGCTATCAATTCTAAGTCATGAGTGACGTAGTATCGCTCGTGTTCCTTTAGTTTTTGGGACTCATAACAAATAACGTGTCCTTCTTGAGTTAGGAAACCACCTAGTCCTTCTTTACTTGTATCTACACAGACGATGAAGTATTTATCTGGATCTGCTACCTTTAAAATAGGTGCAGTTGTTAATAATTCCTTTAACTTATTAAAACTGTCTTGACATTTCTGTGACAAGTTAAACTTGGTCCCTTTCTTTTGTAGTGATATGATAGGGTAAGCAATTTTGGAATATCCCTGTATAAATCTACGATAATATCTTGTGATTTCCATGAATGACCAGATGTCTGCTACGTCCTTAGGTATCAGAATTCCATGATGGCTCTTACTTTTTCAAGATCGACTGCAATGCTTTCTGCAAATATGACGTGTCCCAGGTATTTTATTTTCTTCTGATAAAAATCACACTTATCGAATTTAGTATACAGTTAGTGCTTCCTTAAAGTTTGTAGAACTATCCTTAAGTGCTCTTCGTGGTCTTCTTCTGTTTTAGAATATACCAGAATATCATCAATAAATACCAACACGAATTTGTCCAAGTACTCACTGAAAATACTATTCATTAAACACATAAATGTGGTTGGCACGTTAGTGAGTTTTAAAGATATAACCACAAATTCGTAATGTCCATATCTCGTTTGAAAAGTTGTTTTTCTTATGTCCTCATCTTTTATCCTAACTTGGGGATAACTAGATCGTAAATCCAATTTCGAGAAAGTCTTTGCCCCACCTACTTGATCGAATAGATCATTTATCCTAGGTAAGGGGTACTTGTTCTTAATAGTCATCTTGTTTAATTGTCAGTAATTGATGCATAATATTAGAGTTATGTATTTATTTTTCACAAAGAGGATTGGTGCTCACCATGGGGAAACACTCGGTCTGATATACTCTTTATCGAATAATTCATGTAGTTGAATTTTTAGTTCTGTCAATTTCGACAAACTCATTCAATAAGGTGCTTTAGAGATAGGGGTTGAACCAAGTAGAAGGTCAATAGAAAAGTCTATCTCCCTCCATGAGCATAGTTCAGGTATTTCATCCACAAACACATCTTTGAAATCATGTAATACATCAAAATCCTACAAGTTGGGTTTATCTTCTTTTTCTAACAAGCTTGTTACTTGGATGGAATAAACTTGACAACCCTTCCTTATGAATTTCTTGAATTGCATTGCTGAAATCTGTTAGACTGATACTGGTTTTTGTATACCTTGAACTGTCCTGGTAGTGTCATTTTCGTCTTTATACTTAAGTGAATTTTCATAAAAATGTATCACTTCTTTATGCCCTTCTAACCAATCCATTCTGATAATTGTATCATAATATCCTAGCGGCAGAACATCCAGATTTGTCTTTATGTTTTGACTGCCTAAACTGAACTCATAATCAGAAATAAAGTCAACAACTTTTATTTTTGTCCCTATTGCTAATTGTACCAACCAAGATTTTGGGTGTCTTGTTTTCTTAAGTTTATTTGACTCAACTATACCGGGAGTGATATAACTTTAACTCCAGGATCAATTAAAACAGAAATTCGAGTGTTATTGATTTTACTGTCAATTTCCACCACAAAGGACTGGTGGTCGGTCTGTCGGCCATCCACGACTGCATTTATCCGATGTAAGCTTCTGCCCACATCTCCCATGGTCTATTCTTCCTGCAAATTTGACGCAATCCCACAGGATATTCTCCTCGACGGCTCGAAGAACCAAAATGTTCTTCAAAACCCCTTATTGGGACTTTCCAATACCCACAACAACTATTCAAAGATCTCCCTCAACGGTCGGAAAATCGGAATTCACAATATCGCAAACTCTGTAGTCTCGCGCCTTATGTCTCACGATTCTCCGAACCCCGATGCAGGTCAATCGTTAACTTTCACCCCTTTCATCAGAGCTTCCCCCTATCGGGAAATCGCTACTCGCGATGTCAATAATTTGAATTCCAAAAATCCGAACCCTGATGGACCGATTCCCCGACACACATGTGGATTTGACTTCTCCACCTTCTGCCCTTCTATCAGAAATTCAGGATTCGTGGAATCGCAAATCCTAATGTCAAAGGATTTGGGAGTTACCTTTTCCTGATCCCCAATAACGCACGCCACCTGTCTGGCACTGGCTCTAACTATGGTGCATACGACCCCTCCATCGGGATATCGCATTTCATGACTTCAAACTGCAAATTTCCTCTGATCTTGCAAACCTCGATTCTCCGAACCCCACCTCCTCGGGATCTCCTGACATGCGTCTCACGCGATCGATGGTTCTGAGCCTACCAGGATGTCGCTCCTCGCGATATTGCAATACTTGTTGCATAAACTTGAGTCTTCACCTCACGAATCACCGATATGTGATGTCACATGTGGATCAGACGGTCCCAGTGACTCCAGATCGACGACTCTACTCCCTCCTGAGATTCGAACCTATGAACGTTCGCGTCGTAAACTCCTTGCAGCTTTGCAAGATCTAACGGTCCTCGGTATTTCATGGAATATCTCCAGGAGATTTCAACCATCCGTCCTTCCTTTGATATTTCCTGCGAGATGAATCAAACGCTTCCTCCGTGAAGACTTATTCGCCCAATTTCCAACTTGTGGTGTTTCTCTCAGGCTTTCCTCAGCAACGCCTAGACTTATCCTTTAGTGAACTTGTAGACCTATTCCTCCTGATCTTGTTTTTGACATCGCCAATCCTTAGGATAACTCTCTTGCGCACACTCCTTTCGACAAACCCTCAACGCCTTCTAAATGTTAATGTTCTTCGACTCTGTGCACTGATCTGCAACAACAGTCTTAATTCCCTTTCCTCAGAATCGCAACTCTGAGACCTCGTCTACCCTGCGCACATCTTGCATGACTCTGGTGCCAAATCTGCACTTCTGAGATGAATGAGAACAAAAGCTTCCTCAGATTGAACCCTGCAGTCACGCACTCCTTGCGGATAAATTCAACTGCGCTCCTTGCAGGAATTTTCTGGTTCAGATAGAGTAACAATTGAAACTTATTCTCTCCTTCTTTCAGACTTCAGTTTCGAAACATGGAATCAAATACACAGCATATACAAAGCAAATGCATAACCATAAAACAAACATTCCTAAGCACATCATCAACACAGAGAAATAACACCAGCCATGAATTTGAATCGGACTGTCTTCTATTAATTCAAATCATTTGTACATGGGTGTTCTTCACAATTTCCCTGCTTGCTCTTCTCTTTTGAATGCTTGATTCTGAATAATGTTTCAATGTACAAGTGAGGGTTTTTATATCCATTTTCCCTCTCGAACTCTGAAACTGTCTAATCTAGAAATAAATCCTATCTACCTACATTGAATCTATTAAATGCCTCTTATCTAATTCAGACAAGAGCGTATGTCTTGAGGTCTGATACAACATACAAAAGATGCTTTCATAAATGCATCATTTATACATTGGCGCATCGTCTTGGATGAAAATTCAAAAACTTTATGCTGGTTTGTCCAGCTGTTCATTGCCTTCCATGCTGGCTCGCTTGTCGTGGGCGATGCTCCTGCATCATACTCCTCGGCTTGAAAAGATTTCATGGGCTCCTGTCCATGATCTCCTCGACGGTCTGTCCATGCCTTTGAATCACTACTTCTATCTCCCAGCTGGCATCCTCCACTGGGTGATTCTTCCATTTGACCAGGTACTCATAGTATTCTTTCCTCCTGGTCTTTTTACCTACTCGCTTGTCCAGTATACGCTCCATCTGCGGCTTCTCTGCAATCGGCATCTGCTTCAGCCACTGGACTTATGGTTGCTCATCACTTTCAGCTCCTACTTCCTCAGCCTTATATGGGTATAAATCCGAAACATTAAATATCGGAGATATCCCGAAGCCATCCGACAACTCAATCTCATAAGCGTTCTCTCCAAATTTCTTCAGGACCTTGCATGGCCCGATTTTCGTCATTTTCATCTTGTTGTATGTTCCTCTTGGGAACCTTTCTTTCCTCATATGTGCTAGAACTAAATCGCCAACTTCAAACTGAAGTTTTCTCTGATGCTGGTCCGTTCTGTGTTTGTACTCCTGATTGGAATCAATCAGTCGCTGCTTCACCTTACCGTGAAGTTCCTTTATTGCCTCTACGAATTCTTCAGCGCTTGCACTGCTAGTAGCAGTTTGCTCTAACTCCCTGAGTTCAGATAGTCCTCTCGATTGCCTATCGTATACAATTTCAAATGGACTTTTACATGTGCTCACGTTCACTGAATCGTTGTACGCGAACTCTGCCTCTGATACCACATTATCGCAACTGTTGTGGTACTCTGTCACTAGGCTTCTGAGTAAGTCTCCTAGACTCCTGTTGACCACTTTCGTCTTTCCATCTGTCTGAGGATGATACGCAGAACTAAACGCCAATTTAGTTCCTAGTTTCTTCTAGAGGGTCCTCCAAAAATTCCCTATGAATTTGGTATCCCTATCTGATACTATGCTTCTCGGCAATCCATGGAGTCGAATGACCTCCTTGAAAAACAAGTTTGCGATGTGCATCGCATCGTTGGTCTTCTAGCATGGAATGAAATGTGCCATCTTAGAAAACATGTCTACCACCACAAAGATGGAATCAACACCTCTTTGTGTCCTTGGTAAACCCAATACAAAATCCATGCTTATCGCCTCCCATGGCCTCTCGGGTATGGGCAATGGCTGATAAAACCCTGCATTTTGCTTTATCCCCTTTGAATGCTGACAAATTCGACACCTGTCAACAAACCTCTTGACATCTGCTCGCATGCCTGGCCAAAAATATGATTCGCTCAACTTCGCAAAGGTCTTGTCTTGGCCAAAGTGTCTTGCCAAGCCTCCACTATGCTTCTCTTTCAACAAGTTCTCCCTCATGGAGAAATTTGGAATGCACAGTTGATTGCCTCTAAACAACAGTCCCTCCTGGATCATATAGTCTATCCAAAAACTCCAATCTCTAAGAACTGGATTCTCAGCTGCTTCATATGCTTCTCCGAAATTTGCGTCGCCTGCATACATGTCCTTGAGATTTTCAAAACCCAATGTTTCGACTTGGAACTCCTGCAGCAAAAAACACTTCCTGCTCAAAGCATCAACCACTTTTTTAACAGTCCCTGAAATGTGTTTAATGACAAATGTAAAATTTTGCATATACTCTACCCATTTTGCATGTTTCTGATTAAACTTCTCCTGTTCACTCACAAACTGCAATGCATGATTATCACTGTACAATACAAATTCCTTTGGGATCAAGTAATGCCTCCACTTTTTCAGTGCATGTATGATGGCATAAAATTCTTTATCATACATGGATTATTTAAGCTTTGCTTCATCCAGCTTCTCGCTGAAATATGCAACTGTTCTGTCTTCCTGACTTAAGACCGCTCCTATGGCATATCCACTTGCGTCACATTTCACCTGAAATGTATTCTGAAAATATGGCAACACCAACACTGGTTTCTCTGTGATCTTTCTCTTCAACAGATTGAAGCTCTTCTTAGCCTCTGCTGTCCAATGAAAAGACTTATGTCACTTCTTCACGGTGTCCATCATCCCTGCGCTAATTCCACTGAAATTCCTATTGAACTTTCGGTAGAAACTGGCTAAACCATGGAAACTTCTCACCTTGAAAATATTTCTTGGTGATTGCCAGTTCTTAATCACTTCCACCTTACTCGGATCCATCTTTAACTCATTTTCCGATATGACAAAACCCAAATAAATGAGCTTTGTCTTCATAAATGAGGACTTCTTCATGTTAATCAACAACTTCTCCTGCTGTAGCGTTCTCATCACAATGGCCAAATGCTTCAAATGTTCAGCCTTTGTCTTACTGAATATCAATATGTCATCCAGGTATACGACTACAAATTTTCCAATGAACTCCTTCAGGACTTCATTCATCAATCTCATGAATGTGCTCGGTGCATTTGTCAACCCAAACGACATGACCAACCATTCGTACAAACCTTCATTTGTCTTGAATGTTGTCTTCCATTCATCACCTTCCCTCATGCGAATCTGGTGATATCCGCTCTTCAAATCAATCTTTGAAAAATAATTTGCCCCACTCAGGAAATCCATCAAATCTTCCATTCTCGGCAGTGGAAACCTGTACCTGATGGTGATTTTGTTAATCTCTCTTGAGTCTGTACACATTCTCCAACCGCCATCTTTTTTCGGACTAAGCACTGTTGGAATGGCACAGAGATTCAGGCTTTCTCTGACTAATCCTTTGTCCAACAAATCCTGGACCTGGTTCTTGACTTCCTCATTTTCTTGTGGTGTCAATCTATACGCAGCCTTGTTCGGCAAACTGCTTCCCGATATGAGATCAATGTGATGACTCACACTCCTCATCGGTTGTAACGAACGAGGTAATTCGTCTACTATGATGTCAACAAACTCTTCCAGCAGTTCCTGCACTTCCTCTGGCAAATCATCCACTCTTGTGCTAGTCAGAACAATCCTTGGTTTCCTGACAACAAAGAATTGTGGATCTTCTTTCTTCTCCATCTCTGTAAGAAGCTCCTTCCCACCCATGAGAAGTATTGTGTTGGTTACTTCCGGCTTCACCTCCTTATCCTTTATCGGAAGCAACCTATCTATCCTCCCATCCTTCTCCAAAGTATATGTGTTCATCCTCCCATCATGAACCACATTCTGGTCATATTGCCATGGTCTTCCCAACAATAAATGGCATACATCCATGGGAATGACATCACACAGTATTTTATCATTATATCCCCCAATCTTGAATTCAACTAAACATTGTTTAGTGATTCTCACCTGATGTCCCTTCTGTAGCCATGAAAATTTGTATGGACTCGAGTGATCAGTTGTCTCCACCTCCAACTTTTCTACCATCTCGGTCGCAACGAGGTTATCAGTGCTACCACTGTCAACAATAACCTTGCATTTCCAGTCCTTGGTTTTCCAAGCTGTTCTGAATAGTCTGGTCCTCTGAGATGAACTCTCCACCTCCTTCTTAGGTGTCAAAAGGACTTTATGCACCGTCAGTGATTTTCCTGCTTCGGTGTCTTCATTCTCAACATCACACCCCTATGCTTCTGCGATGTGAGCTTCTCCTCCATCTTTTTTTCTGTCTGGACAGTCAACTGCCTTGTGTTTGTTTTTTCCACACGTGAAACATGTGATGATTCCACCGCGACCTCTTCCCCTACCTCTGGTACGAGGAAAAGTGTTTGCATCAGCATAATCTCCTCCCCTCTGCTCATTATGATGTCCTCTCTCTTCAACATGTGGCTTTCCTCGCTGTGAGGTCCCACCTCTTTCAACTCTGCCCTGAGGTTTCTTCCATTCTTCCTTGGGCTTCTAAGTTCTTTCCTGTGAAATTGCTTTGCCTCTGGGCTGACTCCTGCCTCGCCTTCGCTGACCTTGCTTTCGGCTCAACTTCTCCTCAGCTTTCAGATCCATCTGATAAGCATCCTCCACCCTTCTGATGGTAACCATGCTTAATTCATCCTGAATGTCGTATCTAAGACCATTCAGATATCTAGCCACCTTCTCGTCATCACTCTCCCGATGACCTGCTCTGATGTTCAGTCGATAGAATTCCTTAGTGTATTCTTTCACTGTCATCAGGTTCTGCCTTAGGTTCTGCATCCTCTTGAACAGAGTAATTTGATAGTCCCTTGGGATGAATTTCGCCTTCATCTTAGCGATCATTCAATCCCAACTCTTAATCTTTTGCTTTCCCTTGCAGCGTCTGTCAACTTGTAGCTCATCCCACCACAATGCTGCATGTCCTTTCGATCGTGTGACAGCATGCCTTACGTTTTTATCCTCTTCGATATCTTCATAATCGAAGTAGGTGTCAAGAGCTCGAATCCAATCCAGAAGTTCTTCTGCATCTAGGCTCCCTTCATAAGCTGGAATGTCCATTTTGGTCTTTGAACTCATTCGGGCAATAGATTTTATCAATCGCTCATTGGCTGCATCTTCGGCTGCAACTTCTCCTTGATGTTCAGCGTCGTCTTTGCCTTCAGAGTCACTCATATCTCCAGCATTGGCTGTGCGTATTTGCGTTGCCTCCATATCTTCTAGTCTTTCTCGAAGATCTCTCATTTACCTTTCCAGTTCCGTATTTCCTGTCAGTCTACCTCTTCTTCGCACCTCCCTATCTTCTGGGTCAGGTGATTGTCTCTCTCTTCTGGGCAGCATGGTGAATTCTCTCTTTCTCTGCTATAGAAAACAAAGAGTCAATCCCGCTCTGATAGCACTCTAACGCAATCCCACAGGATCTTCTCCTTGACGGCCCGAAGAACCAAAATGTTCTTCAAAACCCCTTATTAGGACTTTCCAATACCCACAACAACTATTCAAAGATCTCCCTCAACGGTTGGGAAATCGGAATTCACAATATCGCCAACTATGTAGTCTCGCACCTTATGTCTCATGATTCTCTGAACCCCGATGTGGGTCAATCGCTGACTTTCACCCCTTTCATCCGAGCTTCCCCCTATCGGGAAATCGCTACTCGCGATGTCAATAATTTGAATTCCAAAACTCCGAACCCCGATGGACCGATTCCATGGTACACATGTGGATTTGAATTCTCCACCTTTTGCCCTTCTATCAGAAATTCAGGATTCGTGGAATCGCAAATCCTAATGTCAAAGGATTTGGGAGTTACCTTTTCCCAATCCCCGATAACGCACGCCACCTGTCTGGCACTGGCTCTAACTGTGGCCCACACGACCCCTCCATCGGGATATCGCGTTTCGTGACTTCAAACTGCAAATTTCCTCTGCTCTTGCAAACCCTGATTCTCCGATCCCCGCCTTCTCGGGATCTCCTGACACGCGTCTCACACGATCGACGGTTCTGAGCCTATTTGGATGTCGCTCCTCACGATATCGCAATACTTGTTGCACGAAATTGAGTCTTCACCTCGCGAATCACCGATATGCGATATCACGTGTGGATCAGACGGTCCCAGTGACTCTAGATCGATGGCTCTACTCCCTCCCGAGCTTCGAACCTATGAACGTTTGCCCCGTAAAATCCTTGCATATTTGCAAGATCTAACGGTCCTCGGTCTTTCGTGGAATCTCTCCAGGAGATTTCAACCATCTATCCTTCCTTTGATATTTCCTACGAGATGAATCAAATGCTTCCTCCGTGAAGACTTATTCACCCACTTGCCAACCTGTGGTGTTTCTCTCAAGCTTTCCGCAGCAACGCTTGGATTTATCCTTTAGTGAAATTGTAGACCTATTCCTCCTGAGCTTGTTTTTTACTTCGCCAATCCTTAGGAGAACACTCTTGCACGCACTCCTTGCGACAAACCCTCAACGCCTGCTAAATGTTAATGTTCTTCGACTCTGCGCATTGATTTGCAACAACAGTGTTAATTCCCTTTGCTCATAATCGCAACTCTGAGACCTCATCTAGCCTACTCACGTCTTGCACAACTCTGGTGCCAAATCTGCACTTCTAAGATGAATGAGAACAAAAGATTCCTCTGATTGAACCCTGCAGTCACGCACTCCTTGCGGATAAATTCAACTGCACTCCTTGTAGGAATTTTCTAGTTCAGATAGAGAAACAATTGAAACTTATTCTCTCCTTCTTTCAGACTTCAGTTTCAAAAAATGGAATCACATACATAGCATATACAAAGCAAATGCATAACCAGAAAACAAACATTCCTAAGCACATCATCAACACAGAGAAATAACACCAGCCATGAATTTGAATCAGACTGTCTTCTATTAATTCAAAACATCTGTACATGGGTGTTCTTCACAATTTCCCTACTTGCTCTTCTCTTCTGAATGCTTGATTCTGAATAATGTTTCAATGTACAAGTGAGGGTGTCTATATCCGTTTTCCTTCTCGAAGTCTGAAACTGTCTAATCTAGAAATAAATCCTATATACCTGCATTGAATCTATTAAATGCCTCTTATCTAATTCAGACAAGAGCGTATGGCTCGAGGTCTGATACAACATACAAAAGGTGCTTTCATAAATGCATCATTTATACATTGGCGCATCCTCTTGGATGAAAATTCAAAAACTTTATCCTGGCTTGTCCAGCTGTTCATTGCCTTCCATGCTGGCTCGCTTGTCGTGGGCGATGCTCCTGCATCATACTCGGATTGAAAAGATTTCATGGGCTCCTGTCCATGAGCTCCTACACGGTCTGTCCATGCCTTTGAATCACTTCTTCTATCTCCTAGCTGGCCTCCTCCACTGGGTGATTCTTCCATTTGACCAGGTACTCATAGTATTAATTCCTCCTCGTCTTTTTACCTACTCGCTTGTCCAGTATACGCTCCATCTGCGGCTTCTCTGCAATCGGCATCTGCTTCCGCCACTGGACTTCTGGTTGCTCATCACTTTCAGGTCCTGCTTCCTCAGCCTTATATGGGTATAAATATGAAACATTAAATATCGGAGATATCCCGATGCCATCCGACAACTCAATATCATAAGCGTTCTCTCCAAATTTCTTCAGGACCTTGCATGGCCCGATTTTCTTCATTTTCATCTTGTTGTATGTTCCTCTTGGGAACCTTTCTTTCCTCATATGTGCTAGAACTAAATCACCAACTTCAAACTGAAGTTGTCTCCGATGCCGGTTCGCTCTGCGTTTGTACTCCTGATTGGAATCAATCAGTCGCTGCTTCACCTTACCGTGAAGTTCCTTTATTGCCTCTACGAATTCTTCATCACTTGCGCTCCTAGTAGCAGTCTTCTCTAACTCCCTGAGTGCAGATACTCCTCTCATATGCCTACCGTATACAATCTCAAATGAACTTTTACTTGTGCTCCTATTCACTGAATCGTTGTACGCGAACTCTGCCTGTGATACCACGTTATCCCAACTGTTGTGGTACTCTGTCACTAGGCTTCTGAGTAAGTCTCCTAGACTCTTGTTGACCACTTCCATTTTTCCATCCATCTGAGGATGATACACAGAACTAAACGCCAAGTTAGTTCCTAGTTTCTTCCAGAGGGTCCTCCAAAAATTCCCTATTAATTTGGTATCCCTATCTAATACTATGCTTCTCGGCAATCCATGGAGTCGAATGGCCTCCTTGAAAAACAAGTTTGCGATGTGCATCGCATCGCTGGTCTTCTGGCATGGAATGAAATGTGCCATCTTAGAAAACCTGTATACCACCACAAAGATGGAATCAACACCTCTTTATGTCCTTGGTAAACCCAATACAAAATCCATGCTTATCGCCTCCCATGGCCTCTCGAGTATGGGAAATGGCTGATAAAACCCTGCATTTTGCTTTCTCCCCTTTGAATGCTGACAAATTCGAAACCTGTCCACAAACCTCTTGACATATTCTTGCATTCCTGGCCAAAAATATGATTCACTCAACTTCTCAAAGGTCTTGTCTTGGCCAAAATGTCCTGCCAAGCCTCCACTGTGCTTCTCTCTCAACAAGTTCTCCCTCATGGAGCAATTAAGAATGCACAGTTGATTGCCTCTGAACAGTTATCCGTCCTCGATCATATAGTCTATCCAAGAACTCCGATCTCTAAGAACTGGATTCTCAGCTGCTTCATATGCTTCTCCGAAATTTGCGTCGCCTACATACATGTCCTTGAGATTTTCAAAACCCAATGTTTCGACTTGGAACTCCTGCAGCAACAAACACTTCCTGCTCAAAGCATCAACCACTTTTTTAACAGTCCCTGAAATGTGTTTAATGAAAAATGTAAAATTTTGCATATACTCTACCCATTTTGCATGTTTCTGATTAAAATTTTCATGTTCACTCACAAACTGCAATGCATGATTATCACTGTACAATACAAATTCCTTTGGGATCAAGTAATGCCTCCGCTTTTTCAGCGCATGTATGATGGCATAAAATTCTTTATCATACGTGGAGTATTTAAGCTTTGCTTCATCGAGTTTTTCACTGAAATATGCAACTATTCTGTCTTCCTGACTTAAGACCGCTTCTATGGCATATCCACTTGCATCGCATTTCACCTGAAATGTATTCTGAAAATTTGGAAACACCAACACTGATTTCTCTGTGATCTTTCGCTTCAACAGATTGAAGCTCTTCTCAGCCTCTTCTGTCCAATGAAAAGACTTATGTCACTTCTTCACGGTGTCCATCATCGCTGCGCTAATTCCACTGAAATTCCTGATGAACTTTCGGTAGAAACTAGCTAAACCATGGAAACTTCTCACCTCGAAAATATTTCTTGGTGATTGCGAGTTCTTAATCACTTCCACCTTACTCGGATTCATCTTTAACTCATTTGTCGATATGACAAAACCCAAATAAATGAGCTCTGTCTTCATAAATGAGGACTTCTTCATGTTAATCAACAACTTCTCCTGCTGTAGCGTTCTCATCACAATGGCCAAATGCTTCAAATGTTCAGCCTTTGTCTTACTGAAGATCAGTATGTCATCCAGATATATGACTACAAATTTTCCAATGAACTCCTTCAAGACTTCATTCATCAGTCTCATGAATGTGCTCGACACGTTTGTCAACCCAAACGACATGACCAGCCATTCGTACAAACCTTTGTTTGTCTTGAATGTTTTCTTCCATTCATCACCTTCCCTCATGCGAATCTGGTGATATCCGCTCTTCAGATCAATCTTTGAAAAATAATTTGCCCCACTCAGGCAATCCATCAGATCATCCATTCTCGGCAGTGGAAACCTGTAGATAATGGTGATTTTGTTAATCGCTCTTGAGTCTGTACACATTCTCCAACCTCCATATTTATTTGGACTAAGCACTGTTGGAACGGCACAATGAATCAGGCTTTCTCTGACTAATCCTTTTTCCAACAAATCATGGACCTGGTTCTTGACTTCCTCATTTTCTTGTGGTGTCAATCTGTACACAGCCTTGTTCGGAAAACTGCTTCCTGGTATGAGATCAATGTGATGACTCACACTCCTCATCGGTGGTAATGAATGAGGTAATTCGTCTACTATGATGTCAGCAAACTCTTCCATCAGTTCCTGCACTTCCTCTGGCAAATCATCCACTCTTGTGCTAGTCAGAACAATCCTTGCTTTCCTGACAACAAATAATTGTGGATCTTCTTTCTTCTCCATCTCTGTAAGAAGCTCCTTCCCACTCATGAGAAGTATTTTGTTGGTTACTTCCGGCTTCACCTCCTTATCCTTTATCAGAAGCAACCCATGTGTCCTCCCATCCTTCTCCAAAGTATATGTGTCCATCCTCCCGTCATGAACCACATTCCGGTCATATTTCCATGGTCTTCCCAGCAATAAATGACATACATCCATGGGAATGACATCACACATTATTTTATCATTATATCCCCCAATCTTGAATTCAACTAAACATTGTTTAGTGATGCTCACCTGATGTCCCTTCTGTAGCCATGAAAATTTATATGGACTCGGGTGATCAGTTGTCTCTAGCTCCAACTTTTCTACCATCTCGGTTGCAACGAGGTTATCAGTGCTACCACTTTCAAAAGGACTTTATGCACCGTCAGTGATTTTCCTGCTTCGGTGTTTTCATTCTCAACATCACACCCCTGCGCTTCTGCGATGTGAGCTTCTCCTCCATCTTTTTTTCTGTTTGGACAGTCAACTGCCTTGTGTCCATTTTTTCCACACGTGAAACATGTGATGATTCCACCGCAGCCTCTTCCCCTACCTCTGGTACAAGGAAAAGTGTTTGCATAAGCATAATCCCCTACCCTATGCTCATTATGATGTCCTCTCTGTTCAACATGTGGTTGTCCTAGCTGTGAGGTCCCACCTCTTTCAACTCTGCCTTGAGGTTTCTTCCATTCTTCCTTGGGCTTCTGAGTTCTTTCCTGGGAAATTCCTTTGCCTCTGGGTTGACTCCTGCCTCTCCCTCGCTGACCTTCTTTTCGGCTCAGCTTCTCCTCGGCTTTTAGAGCCATATGATAAGCATTCTCCACCGTTTTGATGGTAACCATGCTTAATTCATCCTGAATGTCGTATCTCAGACCATTCAGATATCTAGCCACCTTCTCGTGATCACTCTCCCGATGACCTTCTCTGATGTTCAGTCGATAGAATTCCTCAGTGTATTCTTTCACTGTCATCAGTTTTTGCCTCAGGTTCTGCATCCTCCTGAACAGAGTAATTTGATAGTCCCTTGGGATGAATTTCGCCTTCATCTTAGCGATCATTCGATCCCAGCTCTTAATCTTTTGCTTGCCCTTGCAGCATATGTCATCTTGTAGCTCATCCCACCACAATGCTGCATGTCCTTTCAAGCACGTGACAACATGCCTTACCTTTTTATCCTCTTCGATATCTTCATAATCAAAGTAGGTGTCAAGAGCTCGAATCTAATCCAGAAGATCTTCTGTATCCAGGCTCCCTTCATAAGCTGGAATGTCAATTTTGGTCTTTGAAATCATGAGGGTGATAGCTTTTATCAATCGCTCATTGGCTGCATCTTCGGCTGCAACTTCTCCTTGTTGTTCAGCATCGTCTTCGCCTTCAGAGTCGCTCATATCTGTAGCATTGGCTATGCATCTCTGCGCTGCCTCCATATCTTCTAGTCTTGCTCAAAGATCTCTCATTTACCTTTCCAGTTCCGGATTTCCTACCGGTCTACCTCTTCTTCGCACCTCCCTATATTCTGGGTTGGGTGATTGTCTCTCTCTTCTGGGCGGCATGGTGAATTCTCTCTCTCTCTGCTATAGAAAACAAAGAGTCAATCCAGCTCTGATTCCACTCTGACGCAATCCCACAGGATCTTCTCCTTGACAGTCCGAAGAACCAAAATGTTCTTCAAAACCCCTTATCGGGACTTTCCAATACCCACAACAACTATTCAAAGATCTCCCTCAACGGTCGGGAAATCAGAATTCGCAATACCGCGAACTCTGTAGTCTCGCGCCTTATGTCTCACGATTCTCTGAACCCCAATGCGGGTGAATCGCTGAATTTCACCCCTTTCATCGGAGCTTCCCCCTATCGGGAAATCGCTACTCGCGATGTCAATAATTTGAATTCCAAAACTTCGAACCTCGATGGACCGATTCCCTGGTACACGTGTCGACTTGAATTCTCCACCTTCTACCCTTCTATCGGAAATTAGAGATTCATGGAATCGCAAATCCTAATGTCAAAGGATTTGGGAGTTACCTTTTCCCGATCCTCGATAACCCACGCCACCTGTCTGGCACTAGCTCTAACTATGGCCCACACGACCCCTCCGTCGGGATATCACGTTTTGTGACTTCAAACTGCAAATTTCCTCTGCTCTTGCAAACCCCGATTCTCCGATCCCTGCCTCCTCGGGATCTCCTGACACGCGTCTCACACGATCGACGGTTCTGAGCCTATCGAGATGTTGCTCCTCGCGATATCACAATACTTGTTGCACAAACTTGAGTCTTCACCTTGCGAATCACCGATATGCGATGTCACGTGTGGATCAGATGGTCCCAGTGACTCCAGATCGATGACTCTACTCCCTCCTGAGCTTCGAACCTATGAACGTTCACGCCGTAAACTCCTTGTAGCTTTGAAAGATCTAACGGTCCTCGGTATTTCGTGGAATCTCTCCAGGAGATTTCAACCGTCCGTCCTTCCTTTGATATATCCTGCGAGATGAATCAAACGCTTCCTCCATGAAGACTTATTCACCCACTTGCCAACCTGTGTTGTTTCTCTCAGGATTTCCTCAACAACGCCTCGACTTATCCTTTAGTGAACTTGTATACCTATTCCTCCTGAGCTTGTTTTTGACTTCGCCAATCCTTAGGAGAACTCTCTTGTGCGCACTCCTTGCGACAAACCCTCAACACCTGCTAAATGTTAATGTTCTTTGACTCTGCGCACTGATCTGTAGCAGCAGTCTTAATTCCCTTTTCTCATAATCGCAACTCTGAGACCTCGTCTAGCCTGCGCACGTATTGCATGACTCTAGTGCCAAATCTGCACTTCTGAGATGAATGAGAACAAAAGCTTCCTCTGATTGAACCCTTCATTCATGCACTCCTTGCGGATAAATTCAACTGCACTCCTTGCAGGAATTTTCTGGTTCAGATAGAGAAACAATTGAAACTTATTCTCTCCTTCTTTCAAACTTCATTTTCGAAACATGGAATCACATACACAACATATACAAAGAAAATGCATAACCAGAAAACAAACATTCCTAAGAACATCATCAACACAGAGAAATAACACCAGCCATGAATTTGAATCAGACTGTCTTCTATTAATTCAAAACATCTGTACATGGGTGTTCTTCATAATTTCCCTGCATGCTCTTCTCTTCTGAATGCTTGATTCTGAATAATATTTCAATGTACAAGTGAGGGTGTCTATATCCATTTTCCCTCTCGAAGTCTGAAACTGTCTAATCTAGAAATAAATCCTATCTACCTGCATTGAACCTATTAAATGCCTCTTATCAAATGCAGACAAGAGCGTATGGCTCGAGGTCTGATACAACTTACAAAAGGTGCTTTCATAAATGCATCATTTATACATTGACGCATCCTCTTGGATGAAAATTCAAAAACTTTATGCTGGCTTGTCCAGCTGTTCACTACCTTCCATGCTGGCTCGCTTGTCGTGGGCGATGCTCCTGCATCAAAATTGTGAACAACAGTTTTGGCTGTTGAATTTAAATGTGGAGATTTCCTCCTTAGATGAGGTTCTCCACATTGCCAACACTTTAATGGTTTGCGGGGGCTGTCCCCAAACTTCTTTGTTCCAAGATTTATCGGTTTACCACCGCCTTGCATATTTGGATTGCTGGAATAAAAATATTTCCTTGGAAATATTTTTGTTGCGTTCCGATAAGGAGCTAGTTGGTATCCCTTCTTCCATTGGTTCATTCGGTCTTGTTTCTTGTCCTTCCAAGATTTGAGAATTTTTGTCCACTATTTGTATTGGTCATAACACATTCGAGCTTTCCTGAAAACTTCACTCAAGGACTTGGGATTATGAAATTTGATTATGTCCTTGTAGGACTGTGGTAGACAACTTAGGAACCACTGGATTTTCATTTTATCCTCCCGGATATAAAGTACGAACCTTAGTAATTCCAAGAATTTATTTATCACATTTTCCATAGACATTTGACAAAGTCATAACTCATAAAATTATTTCATTTTTCTTTCATAGTAACTTTCAGATAGGTATTGTTTCTTATAGTATTTCTTAAATTCTGACCATTCCATCTGTTTCTCCTTTAGGCCCTTGGCCAATTTCAGATCTTGCCACCAAATGATGGCTTTTCCTTTCAGATTGTAAATGGCCATTCTGACCTTCATATTGCTGGAATAGTTGTATATCTGGAAATAGTTTTTGATGTCCAATAACCATGCTTCAACTTCTTCCCCTGTTCGGGATTCCCCATCAAAGGTATATGGTTTGATTTTCTTAAATTCTCCCTCAAAGTGGTCTTCCTGTTTTCTTTTTCTGTCTGTTTTTGTTTTATCTTCAGCTAAAGGTGTACCTTCACATGAGCTGTCTCCTTTTTCTTCTTCAGGACCAGAATTCTTGGAGGCCCTTTTTCTCACCTCTTATTCATGGTTATCATCCTTCGGGATTTTCTTTGTCACTATACTCCACAACAAGACTTCATTTATTTCCTGTTGTTCCTGTTGTGCCTTCTTCAATTTCTCATTGTCTGCTTTGAAAACTTACATCTCAATGATGAGATTCCTCATTGTTTCCACAACATCACTAGGTGAGCTCCCATCACTATTCTGTCTTGGATCTTCAAGGGGTCTTTGTTCAGGATTCCCCTCAAGTCTAGTTTCTGTGTCATCCTCGGCTGCCATGATTAACACAAAACATAAAACTGTCTTTCTATTTGTAACAATAATGGTTTGTTAGATTTTTACATAGACAAGAATATGTGCTAAAATAAAAAAATGTGAGCCTATTCAAGGTCCAAGTACTGTAACATTTTCTTTGATACCATATGTAATGTACCCCAATTTACTCATAATTTTATTTATTTATTTAATCTGTTTGGGAAACATTAATTCACGTTGTCTTCGAATACTTCACTCAGGTGGCTAATAGTTAAGTAGTTGGTTAACATTATTGAAGTTATTAACTTTAGTTTAACTACTACAGACATCTTTCTCATAGTTAAATAGATGGATCTTAAAATCACCTTACAATATAATACAAAAATATACTTATATATTTATTGCATGTTTAGAGACTTTAGTCCTATAAACAAATTTTAAAACCCCAACCCCGATGTAAGGTACCCAAGATAGAATATAACTTACCTTATCCATTGGTAGAATTCAAGGATTAAGGGTCATAGTTTGTAAGCATTAGTCGGTAGTTAGCTTTCGATTTCTTTTAACCTAACTCACTCCTCCTCATCGTTAACTGAAGGATAACAAACTAAATCTCTGCTTAATTGAAAAATGACTTCGTTAGTCCTCTTGTGCATTAATTTCGACAAGAAGTCGAAGGTTTTTTGTCAGTCGGGACATAGTAAGCCTCTATCTAGTCTATTAATGGAGGCCCTGCGAGTTAAAAACCTAAGGCCACCATTAACCGCATGTCCAATATACTTGTGCCACATCTGCTCTTTCACATGGCTAGGTAGGGTTTTCGTACTCCCACTATCAATCCGAGTGGTAAGTGTTAATGATCTATTGCGGGTCTCTCGCCTAGTGTTTTAGAGTTTTGTTCCTCTCCTTTGTGTTCCTTCTCGACGAGTGTAGTCGGTGCTCTGAAAGTTCCCACCTGGTAGAAAAAATGGAGAAGCTACCCATATTTCTTGGAAAGTTACAACATTCTCGTAGTAAATTAGAACGAGTGAAAGGGGCGTGAAGGATTTTAGTCATTCAAGTAGCTGTTAAATTCTTGCGGGTTCTTTAGCAAACAATGATTTTCCTTTCATAGTTTAGGCTCTGTGGGATGTCTCTCTTAATCATGGCTAAATTTGTAGATCTCAGTATTCATTATTGTACCCTTCGCTTTCCTGTGGAATGACAATCTTAAGCTAAGACATTTTCTTAATTAGGGGTTTTCTACATAGGCATTCTATCCAAGGCTCTCTCGCCAGACCCATACCTTTCAAAGGATCTCCGTTGGGACTAAGACTCGACTCTCATTGATCTTTCCAACTGGGTTGCTCCTTGCTTTGGGCTTTTAAGTCGTGTAATTATAAAAGAGAGGATTATTATTATTGATTTGGAATTCATCTTAGATTCCTCCATCATCCGACACGTAGACGTCCGCATATAGGTATCGATTCTATGATTTTGATATAGGATTGCCAAGAACTGTACAATTTTTAAAACGTTTTTCATTTATTCTTTGTTCAAAGCAATGTCCCAGACTTTGCAAGTCTTATATTATTTCAATTCCTCTCTATCCAGAATTTCTTACCTCTTATGTTGTTCTCATTTATTTCTGTTCGGTTATAGTTTAAAATTTAGAATATTTTATATTTTTTCTCGTTACATTTCTGTATGGAGCACTATAAAGAACTTTACAAACCCCAAGTTATTATCGGTGATCTCTGTCAGACCCCAGGGTTTTTCTTTGTGTACTCATTTTTCCTTTGGTGAGGGACTGAGATTTCCATATTCTCAAGGTTATAAAAAGATACAGTGTTCGTGGGGACATTCATGCTCATCTTCATATGAAAGTATATGGAGTCTATGCGTTCTTAATCAACTCTCTTGGTTGAAACAATAGTTTGTCTTTAATTTGAAATTATCATTCTTGTTTTTGAAAAGGCTTCATGTCTGAGATCTAATGGTGGGACCCTGTTTTTGTGAGGGTACCCATCAGAAATCCATCGACTATTCGCCCCTTGGCCTAGGACATCTATACAAACGAATGAGACAGGGGAAAGGACTCTGAATCTCCAGGCGTAAGTTGAGTACCACACTGAACTAAACTCTTCTTGTCGTTTATTATTTTGTTAAAGATTTCATCCATTTTACTTTTGTTATACAATATTAACATAATTCAAATTTATTTACAGGGACATCAACAATGTATAAATATGGATGCAGACTCTTGTCAAATGCGCAAAAAGTATTCGGGTTTGAATTCGCCTCTCTTAAAGGAGTACCCTAGTTTTTTCGTTGGTATGATATGAATCTAAACCAGAGGTGAACATTGTGAATGGAAGCGTCCATTCAAAGCATATCTCAACCCCTTTAGCTCTACACCTTTAAGATTTAAAGCATAAGGCATGAGGATCAAACCTTATTAATGTGTAACTGACTGAATTCACATAGTTTTGTGTATGGTTAAATTTACAAGTTTTGTATTTAGATTTGCGGTGGCAATACAACATTCTCTTTTTCCGACCTATAGATCTGTAAATGAAAGATTCTGGAAAAGGGTATCAACGCGCCTCTAAGGATAGTTATTCCATTCTTGATTTTTCTTTGATCTTATTGAGAAAATTTTCGTCAATTTCTAGTTTAATCTTGTAACCTTTACTCTTTTACACTATTTCCGATTTTTGTTTAAAGTCTGTTATATATACAGTAAGAATTACAATCATGCAATGTATGGAAAGAAACTTATGTATTTCGAGGGTTTGAATTTTCTTAAAAATATAAAACTCAACGAAAAAGGAAAGTTCAAATATTAGACGTATGTACAGACATGAACATATTTATTGATATAGTATATATATAGATGTGTTATGCTATATGAATACTCAATCCTGTATATATATAACACTTATATTCATATTCAATGCTTGTCTTAATTTACTTCAATAATTTGTGAGCATTATGGCTTTGTATAATTCTTTACAATAGGACATGAGTGTATAAATAAATTATATTCTGTACTTATATACACATGGATATTTATATGATTCGAAACTAGATTCAGATGAATTTTCGTTCTAAAATGCAGTAAACTTATACAGTCTGATTTCTTCACTATTTATATATACATCTATTAAAGTTGTAGCAACAAAATCTATAGTATAAATGCTTACTTCCATAATTGAATGAAATTAACATGAATTCTTCTATTTATGATTCACTCCAGCAGTACAAGATTTATTTTCCAGATTTACTCTCTAGTTATTTATCCATTGCCTAGACTGTAATTCTCTAAAGACTGAATCTCTAGTGGTATGGGAATCACCTTCTGATAGGAAAGTCTAGTACAGTAGTTGGAAGGACCTTCTAACTAGTATATACGTCTCTTCTAACTCATCCATGTTTAAAATTCATTTCCAGCCAAAGGTATAGAAGGTTACGCTAAGGTCTATAGTTGATACTATAGAGAATTTATTCTAAGTTAACTCATTTCAACTTAATTCAATTGCAAACAGTACAATTCATACAAAGTAACAAATACACATTACATATCCAAAGTTGCATAACATCTAACCAGAGAAGGAGTAAGTAAACGTATATGAATGGTTACTTAACAAAAAATGGTACATCCACGTTCCTCCCAACCTTAGAATAGGGCAGACAAATCACTTGTCCTATTCACCCCCTGGCCTGACCATAAATCCATGAGGGCTAACTCTGAACTCCTCCTCAGCAAATTCCTTTCAGTTTCAGCAGTTTCCTCCTTGCCTCACACTAAACAAGTAGTGTTCGTAACAACAAGAGATAGATTTATTTTCCCTAGCATGCTAGGCACCGTCTGTTACACATTATTTTCGTCATCCCTATGATCGTTAATAATGTAAACCTATATGTTCCCTTCAGAAGGGTCAGTGGCGTGAGTTCCTAAAGAGAGAAGGGAGATAATTTCTCTTGAGAAAAGAAGTTGCATTTTCCTATGTAAAAACCTTATAAAAAAGGAAGTTCGCAGGTTGCTATATAGGCAGGGTGCGAGAATGACCCATTCTCGCAGGTTGCACTATAGCTAGGGTGCGAGGTGTTCACAGGTTTCTCTAT